>CAWUFW010013201.1:237500-490666 GCA_963921515.1 Calotriton arnoldi
TTTTGAGCTCGGAGTCCAGGATGATTCCCAGGTTGCGTGCGTGGTCCGTGGGGGTTGGCGGGTTTCCGAGGGCGGGGGGCCGCCAGGTGTCGCTCCAGGTGTTGGGGTTTGGGCCCATGATGAGTACTTCTGTTTTGTTGGTGTTTAGTTGTAGGCAGCTGTTTTTCATCCATTTGGCGACGGCTTCCATGCCTTCTCGAAAGTTGCGTCTGGCGGTGTTGGGCTCGTTGGATAGGGAGAGGATGAGCTGGGTGTCGTCTGCATATGACACGATGTTGAGTCCGTAGGTTCTGACGATGGGGGCAAGTGGAGCCATGTAGACGTTGAAGAGCGTCGGGCTGAGGGAGGAGCCCTGGGGAACTCCGCAGGTGGTAGGTGTGGGGTCTGAGAGGAAAGGGGGGAGTCTGACCCGCTGCGTCCTGCCGGAGAGGAAGGAGCGGATCCAGTCGAGGGCCTTGTCTGGATTCCTGCGTCGTCGAGTCTGCGTATTAGGGTGCGGTGGGAGACTGTGTCGAACGCCGCTGATAGGTCGAGGAGGATGAGGGCTACCGTTTCTCCTTTGTCCAGTAGGGTGCGGATGTCGTCTGTTGTGGCGAGGAGGGCGGTTTCCGTACTGTGGTTTTTTCTGAAGCCGGATTGGGAGGAGTCGAGGATGTTGTGTTCTTCAATGAATGTGGCGAGTTGGCTGTTGATGGCTTTCTCGATGACTTTCGCTGGGAACGGGAGCAGGGAGATGGGTCTGTAGTTTTTGAGGTCGGTGGGGTCCGCTGAGGGTTTCTTTAGGAGGGGGTTGACCTCTGCGTGTTTCCAGTCATCGGGGAACGAGGCGATCGCCAGGGAGCGGTTGATGGTGTGGCGGAGCATGGGTGCGATGGTGTCGGCGGCTCTGTTGAAGATGTGGTGGGGGCAGGGGTCCGTGGGGGCCCCTGAGTGGATTGACTTCATTGTCTTCAGAGTGTCTTCGGTGGTGAGGGCTGTCCAGTCGTCAATCGCTGGTTTCCGGGTGTCGGGGGTGGTTGGTGAGGGTTCAGTGTGTTGGTTGTCTTCGTCGAAGTTGTCGTAGATGCTCTTGATTTTGTGGTGGAAAAAGGTGCTGAGTTTGTCGCAGAGGTCTTGTGAAGGAGGGATGTCGGTAGACTCGCTGGTGGGTTGGGCGAACTCCTTGATGATGCTGAAAGAGTTCCTTGCTGTTGTGCGCGTGGGTGGAGACACTAGCTCAGAAGTGGAGGATGAATATCCCTGCAAGCGAGCTGAACCTATTGGTATTCCTTTAAAGTAAGTGAAATGTTGGCAAATCTGCCTTCATGCTTTTATTGAAATAAGACATCCCTTAAATAACTTTTGGATGAACAAATGTTAGAAATGGGGGTCTCTAGTTGGCAGTGGTATGCACCCTGTCCAAGTAGGGACCCTTCCTTCTAGTCAGGAATAAGGGAGTTACACAACTAGATAACCTCTGCTCATCCCCTTGGTAGCTTGCCACTAGCAGACAGGCTTATCTCAGAGGCAATGTGTAAAGCATTTGTACATAAAACACAGTAACACAGTGAAAACACTAGAAATGAACACCACACCAGTTTAGATAAATAAAGTATCTTTATCTAAACCAAACAAGACCAAAACAACAAACATTCAACATACACAACTCAAAATAAGGTTTTTAAAAGGTTTCAAGCAATTCTGTCCATAGGAAACTATGGACGCATGATTTTTACACAAAGTACCTCAAATGCGTCAAACTCCACAAGGCAAAACAGCCACAGAGAAGGGAAGCGTCGGAAAACACAGCGATGTGTCAGTTCCTGAGTCCTTGTAGAGGCGATGCAACAGTTCTATTGCACGCAGAAGAAGTGATGCATCGAATCTGGACTGTAAGGGGAAGTGAGGCGTCGATTCCAAGACGGTTCTGGTCTGTGGGTGCTGCGTCTGCAATGCGTGGCGCACAGCCACAATGCGTGGAAATCCGGGACGCGCTGATGGTCGATTTGGCGGCGGCAAACAGGTGCTGGGTCGTTTTCTTCAGCCACGGTCCCACGATGCATCGTTTCTTGTAGCCGCACAGCAGGGCCTGAGTCGATGCGGGGGTCTCCTACTTCGGAGACCGGTGCGTTGAACCCGGCGTGTGGCGGTTCTTTGGGCCACTGACAGGCACTGCGTCGGTTTCTTCGGCCGCACAGGGGCTGTGAGTCGTGATTTTCTCCCGCACAACGGTGCTGCGTCAGAAAATACAGCCCCAAGAAGGGCGAAGCATCGATTTTGCAGGTTTCTTCAGTTCTTTGTAGTTCTTTGCAGCAGGAACTGGATGTGGCACCACAAGGCAGGTCAGAACTACCAACAGTGGAGTTCCAGGAAGCTGCAGGTGAAGTCTTTGTGTTCCTAAGATTTTCAACAGGAGGCACGCTCTTCATCAAGCCCTTGGAGAATCTTCTTAAGCAGGATATCACAGCAAGGCAAAGGTCCAGTGCTTTCCACTGCCCACAGATAAAAGCAGCAACTGCAGGCCAACCCAACAAAGAAACACACAGCAAAGGCGCAGTACTCCTCCTGGCAGCTCTTCAGCTCTTCTTCTTGGCAGGGCAGGGAATTAATCTAAAGTCCTGGGGTTTTAGGTCTAATACTTATACCCCTTTTTCCCTTTGAAGTCTTTGTTCAGAAAGTCTTTCTTGCTCAGCAAAAACAGTTGCCCTCTCTGGTCCAGCCACACTACAGGGGGTGGAGACAGCATTGTGCAGGGCAGTCACAGCCTATTCAGGTGCTAGTGACAACTCCTCCAACCACTCTAGCCCATGATGGCTGTTAGAAATGGGAGTCTCAAGTTGGCAAGGGCTTGCACCTTTGTCCAAGTAGGGATCCTTCTTCCTAGTCAGGATAAGGGAGTTACACTCCTAAAATAACCCCTGCTCACCCCCTTGGTAGCTTGGCACGAGCAGTCAGGCTTATCTTAGAGGCAGTGTGTAAAGCATTTGCACACAACCAACAGTAATACAGTGTAAGCACTACAAAAGGACACCACACCAGTTCAGAAAAATATCCAATATTTTTTTATATACTTAAGACAAGACCAAAAACGATAAAAATCCACAATACAGTACTTAGAAATCTTCAGTTATCAAAATAACCTTGAAAAACAGTTACTTGAAGTCGATAGCTCCCTCTGGGGCTATCACGGCGTCGTGAACAAACAAATCCAAACAGTTCTGGCTGACCGCGGCGTTGCGAGCCAGCTACGGTGTCGGGAAGACCCGCAAATCAGTACCTTTAGAAATGCAGGGTGTCGGCGATCTCTCGCTGAGCTTCCGAAAGCACGGCGTCCGCAGGCGTCGGTTCCGGAGGTCGGTGAAGGAGTCCTCGGGCCCTTGAAGTCACACGCGTTGCAGATCGAACTCCTCGCGGTTGAAGTCAGGAGCGCTGGCGTCGGGTGCTGCGGTGCGAAGTGCGGCGTGCAATGCCCTCAGGTCGCGGTGCGAGCAGCAGCACGGTGGCGGCATCAGTTAGCGTAGTCAGTGAGACCAGGGTCGCGGTGCGATGTAATGCGGTGCTCGTCGCAGTGCTGGCAGGTCACGGTGCAAGCAGCGGCGTCATCGTTGCTGAAGCGCTGTTGTCGGCTGACAAGCTGGAGTCGATGGCGCCGGTGTCGGTAGGCCAAGGCTGCAGTGCGGGATGAGGGCGGTGCATCGTGTAACTTTACGAGCGGTGCCCTCGAACCACGGTGCAGGCAGCGGCGTCGATTTCGGCATGGAGCGGCGTCGTCGGGGATACCAAGGTGGCGTGGTGAAGTGAGGCGATGCGGAGTGCGGTGCCCACAGGTCGCGGTGCGAGCAGCGGCTTGGTGGCGGCGTCCGCTGGCGTCATCGGTGAGACCAGGGTCGCGTTGCGGCGGTGCCCTCTGCAGTGCCTTCAGGACACGGAGTCGGCAGCGGCGTCGTAGACGGCATCGGGTTGCTTTTTCTTCTGTTGCAGCACAAAACACACAGTCCCCAGTGCTGAGGGCAGAAGAACTACTTGAGGTCTTTGCTGTTCCTGAGACTTCTTGAACAGGGGGCAAGCTCTACCTCAAGCCCTTGGAGAAACTCACAAGAATAGATTGCAGAAAGTCCAGTCCAGTCCTTTCACTGCCCAAGACAGAAGCAGCCACTGCAGGCCAACACAGCAAAGCACACAGCAAAGTGGTAGTTCCTCCTCACAGCTTCTCCAGCTCTTCTTCTTGGAAGTCTTCTTGGTCCAAAAGAGTTCTACAGTTCAGGGGTTTGGAGTCCACTTTTTATAGCCCAAAATCCTTTGTCCTCTCAGGCAGAGAGTGTCTGTGCCCAGCCAGAACCAGTTCTGCCCTCTCTGGTGTGGCTTCCTGGCAGGAGGTGGAGATGGCATTGTCAGAGGCAGACCAGGCCAATTCAGGTGAAAGGAAATCTCCTCCCCCTACTCTAAATGCAGCCCAGGTCTATTCAGCCCTTTCCTGACCCACCTAGAATATCTGGAGCCACGGCTCCTCCCCAGCCCCTGTCATCCAAAACCCAGACAGTCAATACACAACCCCAGCAGAGGCCTACTGGATGGCTGAGCAAGAAAATACCTACTTTCTAAAAGTGGTATTTTCAAACACAGTATGTAAAAATCACCCTCACTAAAAGATGCATCTTTGGATTCTGAGTTCAGGTATACTAAACTTTATTTTCTACCTAGTTCCCAGGGCCAGTTATGTTTATAAGATGTTATAAACAAACTCCCCATTCTGTCCTATGGGAACAGGTAGCCTTGCAATAGTGAAAAACGAAATTGGCAGTAATTCACTATCAGGATATGTCACACACACCAGGGCATGTCCTACATTTCACATACACTGCACCCTGCCCACAGGGGTACCTTGCGCCTACCTTAGGGGTGACTGACATGTAAGAAAAGGGAAGGTTAGGGCCTGGCAAGTGGGTACATTTGCGAAGTCGACATGGCAGTCCCAGACTGCACACAGGCTCTGCAATGGCAGGCCAGAGTTACATTTACAGGCCGTTTGCGTGGGTGGCACAATCCAGTGCTGCAGCCCACTAACAGCATTTGATTTATAGGCCCTGACACGCTCAGTGCACTTTACTAGGGACTGACAGGTAAATCAAATATTCCAATCATGGAAACACCAATCCATAACACAGTTTACAACAGGAGCACTTGCACTTTACCACTGATCAGCAGTAAGAAAAGTACGCAGAGACACTAAGCCAGCAAAAACAGAGTCAAAACCGGGAGGTCAGCAAGCAAAAACTCTGGGGAAACACGCCAAAAGATGTCTAACAATGGCTCATCAGCATATGCAGGGCACTCCTCAGCTTCCTTTGTGTGAGTGTCTGGAGTAAATGCACAAACAAGCCCCAGTCAATCTAAAACCAGATGTTGATTCCACAGGCAGGCAGGGGCACAGGATGGTTAAACAAGTTAATGGCCACTTTCTAAAAGGGGCATTTTCAAACACACAATTTAAAAACCACCCTTACTAAAAGGTGTTTTATTGAATTCTGAGTCCAGAGAGCCCAAACTCCAAATCTCTAGCTGTTCCCAATTGAAGGTTACACTTGTAAAATGTTACAAGGCAGCTACAATGATAGCCTATGAGAGAGAGCTAGTCCTTGCAATTGTGAAAAACTAAATACACAGTATTTCACTATCAGGACATGTAAAACACACCAGTACATGTCCTACCTTTCACATACACTGCACCCTTCCCACAGGGGTACCATGGGCCTATCTTAGAGGTGACTTACATGTAAGAAAAGGGAAAGTTAAGGCCTGGCAAGTGGGTGCACTTGCCAGGTCAACATGGCAGTTTAAAACAGGCAGGTCTGATACACATTTGAAAGGCTACTTGTGTGGGTGGCACAATCAGTGCTGCAGGCCCAATAGTAGCATTTGATTTACAGGCTCTGGGCGCATACAGTGCACTTTACTAGAGGCTTACCAGTAAATCAAACTTGCCAATCATGGATAACAAATCATAATCATAATTTACACAGAGGGCATATGTACTTTAGCATTGATCAGCAGTGGTAACGTGCCCAGCGTCCTAAATCCAACAAAAACACGTCAAAAACAAATAGGAGGAAGGAAGCAAAACGTTTGGGAATAACCCTGCAAAAAGGGACAGGTCCAAGAAAAACCCATTGCACTGCTTTCTCTGTGAAAAAAGAAATTTGCGGCAATAATCTAAACAAGGACAATGCAGTGGGTGGAACATGGGTAGACCCGAAAAGCAGCAAAAAAGTGGATTCGTTTTGATGTGGCAAGCGGTTATTAATCTTGGGAGCCAAAGACCAGAGTAATTGACCTATGGGAGGGTCTATCAGACCTTAAACCCTTATCCAACTCCAGGAGAAGACTTGACCCACAATGGACATTGGATGCATCTCAGGAACAGGTGGTGTGGATTCCCAGGAAGAATGTACATGTGTGAGCTGGCAGTCAACACTTTTGTCTAGTCATTTTTAAGGCACCACCAATCAGCTATGGCTATGTGTGTTGTGACGTTTAACTATAGATGTCTTGTTTCATAAGAAATCCGTGAAAACTACTGTGATAGGGCAATAGATGATGAACGAGAAGAGTAAACATAGCATTACCAAAGAAGACCATATTGAAGATGTTGTTATATAAGATGTGTGTCTTCCACAAGGAGGACGTAAGGAAACAATTTTCTTTGATATGGTGCCAGGAGAATCTCAGAAATACAGCAGGAGAACTGACAGTGGAATCAAAAAGCACAGCAATGTGATTGAGAAAATACAGACGTTCATTGAGATGCAACCTGAGCAAGTAAGCAGGCCAATGAAATACGGCCACTAACCACAAGTGTAAAGTCCTTGAGTCGAGCCCTCAGCAGCTGCTGTTGCTGGGGTAATGAGGTTAAAGAGACTAGACTTGCTTTTAGAAAGTGATGTAGCCTTAGAAAGGCTGACACAGTTACTACTTAAACCACAAGCAAGTATCATATTATCTAGACAGTTTTGCATCTTCAAAAAAGAAAATATGACTTTTGCTCACCAGTAGATTCAATAGTTTAGTAATATGTGATACCTATACAGATAATTACAATTCCAAATGCTGAGATAATGTGACTATTTTAGTTAGAGGGAATTAGTCTAGACACAGGCATCTATGGGTAAAATGCATAGGCGCAGATGTATGGGTAAAGCTTGATTTGCGTAAAGTTTGGTTCACCAAACTGCAGCTTACAGTGTGCCTATATCTCTCTTTGAATTTGACTTTATTTGAATTTGCTAGTGGTTTATATAGTTTGGATGCTTCTACAAAGGAAGTATCCATCACTTGCTGTGGCAGGAGCACAAAACAAATGGGAAATGATGAGACTGGTCAGATTGTCCCAGGAGTCACATTGACGAAAGACGCCATCCTGCCGGGGAAAACACTGTAACAAGATCCTGTTGGAGATCCAGCTTGTGAAACATCTTGATACTTTTAAGTACCTTTCAATCTTTCAGGATTTAGACCACCACGTGGTACAGAGAGTGCATTGTTAGGGTATTAGCATGATTGTCTAAGGTGGTCAGATGAGGGCGGAGGCTTGCTACTGGGTAGGCCAGACCTCTGAACAGCATTTGATACGATGAACAAACAAACTCTGATTCAGTGCTTGGTGGATGTCAGATATGTTAGGCTCTTGACCATCAGGTGATTCATTTTTTTTTTGTAAACAGATTTTATTCAGTTGAAACAGAGCAATCAATAACAGTACAGCCAAAACCTAGATCGTACCAGGCATACTCAGTAATTAGCCATAGTCTTTTATACAGAATAAGCTCAATTCAAGGCCCACCAAAATCTTCAATCCTAATCCTATTAGGTGAAGCTAGCTCCTTGGGCGTAGATCAGAGTGCTTGACCTGGCCAGACTCTGCAATCCCTTTAGAGACATTCAACGTCATGTCATTCTATTCCGTTACTAACTCATAAATCCCCAAGAAAGGACAAAAAAATGTATCAGCTGAAAGCGCGCATTCCTGGTACTTTTCCAGGCTCGCTCTACCATTGCATCCCACGGCTTCTCATCTATAGGTACTCCTAGGTCTACCTCCCATTTAAGACGCAGGCCCTCCAGGGGCCGCCGCGTCTCCTGCGTAAGTCTTCGGTAGAGACAGATGACTGCCTTGATCGTTCCAGCCGCTATTACTACATATTGACACGCTAGAGACGTCGGAGGTTCTGCCAGCCCCTCCTTCCAATGCTTACGGATGGCTGCCGTCAGGGCAGCATGTAACAGAAAATCGCCCCTGGGAAGTTCGTATCGCTCTAACAAATCATTGAAAGGAAGTAAAGTATCGTTCTCATAGAGATCTCCGATAGTGGATATCCCCGCCTCCTCCCAAACTCACAACCCGCTCCAATCCCCGCCATGAGGCAGCTCCTCGCAGAATGCCAGCGGGACCTCAGGCGCATACGGGGGTCCCGGCTGCACTCGCCCGCAAGCCCGGTTCCAACAGCGCCGCATCACCCATAAGTCCCTTGGGGCTTCCCCAGCCCTCAAAGGAAGGCGCAACAGCACGCGGGATAGTAGTCGCAATCCCGGATCCGCGTTCCCGATGTCTTCCATATTTCGAAGGCGTCTCGCCATCCACTTCGTGAACCACTGCATTTGGGCAGCATGATAGTAGGCCTCGAAATCCGGCACTGCAAATCCCCCCTCCGCTCTGGGCCTCATCATGGTGGTGAGCGCCACCCGGCGCCTTCCAGCGCCCCATAAAAACCCCGTGACCATGGTGTTAAGTTGGGCAAAGAGTTTGCGTGGAATCTCGAGCGGTAAGGAGCCAAAGTAATAAAGCAAACGGGGCAATGTGACCATCTTTAGTAGAGCCACTCGACCCGCCACTGACAGTGGGAGGGCTCCCCAGAATTCAAAGTTACTTTTAGTGGTTCGTAGCGCCCGCCCGATATTACCTTCTAACAAGTCTGCAGGGTCGTGATATATTCTAACACCCAGATAAGTCAGGCATCTGTTCTCCCACTTCACCTCTGCTGTGTCCCGCGGGGCAGCCCTCCCAGCCAGAACCGGAAAAAGGCACGTTTTGTTCCAATTGACCTTGAGTCCTGCAACCCTTCCCAGCCTATGCAGGAGATCCTTGGCTCTCCGCAGGGCGTCCCCAGAGTTAGCAAGGAACATCAGGAGATCATCCGCATAGAGTGCTATAAATTGGGGTCACCCCAACACATCTAACCCCTGGTAATAGCGACCCGTACGCACATGCACAGCTAGAGGCTCCACCGCCAGCGCGAACAAGAGAGGAGACAGCGGGCATCCCTGCCTTGTTCCCCTGCTCACTTCACAGGCCTCTGAAATCATTCCCCCAGTATGAACTCTGGCCGTATAATTCTTATACAGTATCGCTGTCCAGGCCACAAACTCCTCCCCCAGCCCAAACGCCCTCAGAACCCCGAACCATCAGGTGATTCATTAGGTGATTCAGGTCATTCTTAAACAACAGAACTTAAAGTGCTCGCCTGGGACCCTTTTTTTTTCAATCCCAGCCTCTCTAGAAAGTCTTTTTTTCCCAGGGCTATCCTCTTTCACCCATTTTGTCTACATGGTGCCCTTATTTCAGCTGTTCACTAACTCTGAAGTAAACATGTTCGGCTCTCCAAAACATCCACTGAAACCTTTTTCTTACAGGAGTTGTTGTTCAGTTTAGGAGCTAAATGCTTCAAAGCCAACTTTAATTGAACACCTCAAAAATAGAGATTATAATTTTGGGAGGAAAATTTCTGGGGGACACAAGGGAATATCTTGCTGTATTGCTGGATCAAACTCCAAATTTCTCCACCTCAGGAAAAAAATTGGATTTCTTTCTCAATCATGAGATGTCCTTGGAGGCTCAGATTAGTAAGGTGGTGGGCTACTGCTGCACCAGCTGACTCAATTAAAACTTCTTCTTCCTCTACTTTAACCTAAGTATAAAACAGTATTAATGGGAGCAATTATCAATGTGAGACTTGATTACTGCAACTGCTTATACACGGGTGTGCCAGCTAACACCATGATGCAGTTTGAGAGGGTTCAAAATGCTCCTGTGCATGTAGTGGTTGGGTTAAAGCAGACGGATCATCTATCCCTGACTACAAGGTCACTGCATTGTCCCCCAGTCAAGGACCAGGTAAGATTCAAACTGGCCTGCTGGGTGTACAAGTGTTCCCAAGATCTAGGCCGTGACATGTTAAATCACTGCTCCTCTCATTACATACCAACTTGTACTCTGGTTAACTAGTCATCATGTGGAGGGCCTGTCAGGGGGACTCATGGTGCACGTCTCCTGTAGAATGAAACATAATGGTTCAGAGAAAACTGTAGTATCTTTATAGCATTCCTCACAAAAACATCTTTCTCATACATGTGAGAGATCTGACAGTGTTGTTTCCAGTGAGAATGTTCCGGAAATCCCGAAACAGCTATTCCTACTCTAAGCTAGTACCATGGATTCCATGCTTCTTGTTAGGAGGCAGAAAACTGCGCATCTTCACTTTTGCCAGTTTCCTGAAATTTGTGAAAAACTTTGTTAATTTCATGAAATTTGAGAAATCATTTTTTAAGCAATTGTGGGAGGAAACACCTTCAACAATAGAATATGAAGAAAAGATCAAAAAAAGCACATTTTTAACTGGCTCAGTTTAGGACAAAATAAGTGAAATAGTCTGACAACTTTTTGCAGAAGAATGTTTCTGACAAATAGATTTTGATATGAAGAAAAGTTGAAAAAATGCAGAACTTTTCAAATGTATGAAAACTGGACAATATGAAATTTGTCATATCTGTTGGTAGCAGAATTATAGTTTCGCTCACCTTTATTAGGAACTACGTGCCAGAAAAGACACAGAGGGCCAATCGTCAAGGTTTTGCCTCCAGCCTCCAATCTGAGCTAGTGGGTACAATGCGTTTTGAGAATTTGCAGATTCACAAACAGAATTTGCACTTGTGTAGACGGAAACGAACAAGTGGAGTGCGAATGGCAGTTTCATTCAGTGAAAAAAATGTAGAACAAAATAAAACCATGTTGAAACACCACTTGTATCATCATTATTGTTGTAAACTCCCAAACCCATGTCTGAGGATACCTATATTGCCAAACTCTTAGACCCAGTTCGGATTTAGCACGCATATTTTCAAGTACTGCAACAGTACTTCATTTGCCTGTTTATCATTAGCTGCAATTATTGCAGTGGCTTATTTTCAAGAAATTAACATTTGAATTAATTTTGATGAAATAATCACAATATGCTATAATTATTAACATATTTGAGGATTCCATATGTATTTGTTAGTGCAAGAGAAGTTCTGCAATTCTTTTGTTAGTGAATTTTAAGTCAACCTTCTCTTCCCACCCATTGCATTGTCCAGTTAAAAGAGACGCCTGTAGCATTCAGGCTCTGAGTGCGCACGAAAGGGCTGCACAGTAAAACCTGTCTTTTATTTTCTTTCAGGAGGTATTTGACCGCCTGCATCTGATTTACACCGTGGGCTACTCCATCTCGCTCGCATCCCTGTTTGTGGCTGTTTGCATTCTCTGCTATTTCAAGTAAGGAATGTTATCAGAATCACTTCTTTTCTACTTTTCATCACTGTCCAGGAAATGTCAGCGATGGTAGACAGGCTAGCGCCGCGTGCTTAACTCACTTTGCTAATAACCTCAAGCACATCCGATATATCCTGTTAGCATTCTTAGCACTTAGCAGTGTGTTGGTTCAAGCATGCGCTGAAAGACATTACCTGCAAATGGTATTCTAGGATATTACCAGCATGCTTTGCATTCGGATGTGCATATGGGATATTCTCATATTACTAACTTGCTCTGCATTCTGGAGAGCAAAGGCCTCGGTTTCAATACCAGCATGCTTAGCACTGCGGTGGGTATTGTTGTGTTCCTCCTGCGTCCCAGGGCACTGAGATTACTGCACTAAAGTAACTTCCTTGTATTGTTGTGTTCCTCCTGCGTCCCAGGGCACTGAGATTACTGCACTAAAGTAACTTCCTTGTATTGTTGTGTTCCTCCTGCGTCCCAGGGCACTGAGATTACTGCACTAAAGTAACTTCCTTGTATTGTTGTGTTCCTCCGGCGTCCCAGGGCACTGAGATTACTGCACTAAAGTAACTTCCTTGTATTGTTGTGCTCCTCCTGTGTCCCAGGGTAGTGAGATTACTGCACTAAAGTAACTTCCTTGCATTGTGCTCCTCCGGTGTCCCCGGCACTAGGATTACTGCAGTAAAGTAACTTCCTTGTATTGTTGTGTTCCTCCGGCGTCCAAGGGCACTGGGATTGCTGCACTAAAGTAACTTCCTTGTATTGTTGTGTTCCTGCTGCATCCCAGGGCACTGGGAGTACTGCACTAAATTAACTTCGTTGTATTGTTGTGTTGCTACGACGCCCAGTTCACTGGGATTACTGCACTAAAGTTGCTTCCTTGTATTGTTGTGTTTCTTCGGCGTCCCAGAGCACTGGGATTATTGCACTAAAGTAACTTCCTTGTATTGTTTTGTTCCTTCGGCGTCCCAGGGCACTGGGATTACTGCACTAAAGTAATTTCCTTGTATTGTTGTGTTCCTCCAGTTTCCAAGGGCACTGGGATTACTGCACTAAAGTAACTTCCTTGTATTGTTGTGTTCCTCCAGCGTCCAAGGGCACTGGGATTACTGCACTAAATTAACTTCCTTGTATTGTTGTGTTCCTCCGGCGCCCAGGGCACTGGGATTACTGCACTAAAGTAATTTCCTTGTATTGTTATGTTTCTTCGGCGTCCCAGGGCACTGGGATTACTGCACTAAAGTAACTTCCTTGTATTGTTGTGTTCCTCCAGCGTCACAGGGCACTGGGATTACTGCACTAAAGTAAATTCCTTATATTGTTGTGTTCCTCAGGCGTCCAAGGGCACTGGGATTACTACACTAAAGTAACTTCCTTGTAGTGTTGTGTTCCTCCGGCGTCCCAGGGCACTGGGATTACTGCACCAAAGTAACGTCCTTGTACTGTGCTCCTCCGGTGTCCCAGGGCACTAGGATTACTGCAGTAAAGTAACTTCCTTGTATTGTTGTGTTCCTCCGGCGTCCCAGGGCCCTGGGATTACTGCATTAAAGTAACTTCTATGTATTGTTGTGTTCCCTCGGAGTCCCAGGGCACTGGGATTACTGCACTAACGTAACTTCCTTGTATTGTTGTGTTCCTCCAGCTTCCCAGGACACTGGGATCACTGCACTAAAGTAACTTCCTTGTATTGTTGTGTTCCTCCAGCGTCCCAAAGCACTGGGATTACTGCACTAAAGTAACTTCCTTGTATTGTTGTGTTCCTCTGGTGTCCAAGGGCACCGGGATTACTGCACTAAAGTAACTTCCTTGTATTGTTGTGTTCCTGCTGCGTCCCAGGGCAATGGGATTGCTGCACTAAATAAACTTCCTTGTATTGCTGTGTTCCTCCGGCGTCCCAGGACACTGGGATTACTGCACTAAAGTAACTTCCTTGTATTGTTGTGTTTCTTCGGCGTCCCAGAGCACTGGGATTATTGCATTAAAGTAACTTCCTTGTACTGTTGTGTTCCTTTGGCATCCCACGGCACTGGGATTACTGCACTAAAGTAACTTTTTTGTATTGTTGTGTTCCTCCAGCTTCCAAGGGCACTGGGATTACTGCACTAATGTAACTTCCTTTATCCATTTGACTGTCCAAGAAGGTGGTGAAGTCAGATGCCTGTAGTAAATAAATTCAATATTCAGCCAGACCTCTCTCCTTGACGAATAATATGTATTTTCACCTTAGGCAGTAGGGCAGTTAAAATTAGGAGCTAAACAAACAAGCATTTGCAATGCAACTGGTCTCGCCTTTGGGACCTTATAAGTATTATCCATGCAGCCATAGACTTTTCTTGCTGCATAATTTAGTCAACCCTGCCGCATAATGTGGTCTTCCCCTACCACATCATTCCAGTGACACTGACTGTAACCCAATTTAACAGAAGGGCACAGAATGAGAAACAAAGAGAAAGGCGTATAGTTAAAAGGAGCAACGATGGGTGTTTAAAAGAGATATAAAATGAAGGGGAAAAGGCTGAGAGATTTGGAGGAGAGAAAGAAATATGTAGTTTTGGAAAATCAGCTTGGACACAACAAGAGGGAAGAGAGAGAGAAAGCAGTAGAGAAGGGATACTACATGAAACGAAGGGAATCGGTATGTATATGGAAAGAGTCGGACAGAACTAAGAAAGTAGGGGTGAAGAAATGAAGGTGTTGTGTACTTGGCAGCACTTGTAGCTGATGCCGCTTTCTGCAGGAGCTCAGTGGGTACCTGCAGGGCGCAGCTGTGCTCACTTACGAGCTGCATTGGGTGTCTGCAGGATCAGGCCCTGCCTAACCTCTGCTGGTGACGCAGGTACGTAGTTCGGCCAATACAAGATACTATTGGAGCGTTTGAGCTCTCTACACAAACTCCTTGTGGTCTCGGTATGAGCCCAGTGTGGCACCTGCGTTAAGTCTGTATCATCCCTGCCTCACCTCCATGCGGTACATGCACGAGTTCTGTGAAGTCTCTGCAAGAACTCCGTGTGGTGCTTGAATGAGCCCTGTGTAGTCCCTCTCTGACCCCCGTGTGGTGCCTCCATTAGCTCGTTCAGTCCCTGCATGAACGAAGTGTCATTTCTGCATAAGCTCCGTGTAGTCCCTGCATGAGCTCTGTGTGTTGCGTGCACAAGCTCTGCACATCTCTGGGTGAGCTCTTTAAATCAATGTGTGAACTTTGGGTAGTCCCTGCATGAGCTATATATGCAGTCCCTGCCTTAGCTCCGTGTGGTTCCTGCTGGTGAGTACAGGAACTAAGTGGATCGAGCACACGTGCAACACATACACAAGTGCAGTTCCTCTACATTCCCGCTAGAATGAATGACCTTACATATAACCTATATGCACGAATTTCAATTCCTGACCCTAAATATGTTACATATCGGTTACAAATAGGGAGGGGCGCTTTTTAACATTTTATCACGAGCTCCATTTTTTTTTACCTCAAACAGTCGTGGTGGGCAGAAATCACCGGCCCCTGGCCAAGTAATCATGAAAGTGAAACAAGCAAACGCATACTGAAAAAAACGCACCTGCTGATTGAATCGTGACAAAGTAAGAGCAACACACTTACTTATGCCCACAAATCCCTCTGGGCTCCACGCGCAGTGCAACGGGCATGGTGACCGACAGACATGCGGCTCCTCGGAAGAAGAAGAGAAGACATGGATGGACGGAGCTGCCGGAAGGACAGCCTCGCATCCAGCCTTCCCGTCCGGCCGCCCCTTAGAGCATATCTGACATCTGACTCTGACCTGGTATCGGAGACTGCAGCGTGGGATTACCGGAGAGCGGCCGGGCCAGCAAGGACCTCCGCTGCTTCCAGAGAGCAGGGCAGCTTACGGGAGCGTGGTGACTCAACACGTGAGGCTCCATATTTGAGCTCACCCTGTCGCCTGCTGCAGCTGTTGTCGGAACTGTACTCCTCTACGCCGGACACCAAAGCCCGGAGCTTGGAAAGAGGGGCCGCTTTGTCTTTAAAGGCCCTGCACTCGCCGGGTCTCCAGTAGCAGCAGAAGCAGAACCAGGCCGTCCGCCGCTTCGCTGCTTGTGCTGTCTCTGCCTCCCACAGTGATTTCTAAAAACGCCACTGTTTTGTCACGCATGCGTACGATGTAAGGCATCGCGCGCATGCGAGACAAAGAGTGCAAATACAGCCACCAATCACAAAACAAACATTGAAAATGCAATAGGACTCGTATTTACGCGAGCCCTATTGCATTTTAAACGGAATTGCGGGCATTAAAGAAGGCACGAATGGGTGGGGGTGGGGAGGTGTTTGTGGTCAAAAAAATTACAGACTGCGGGAGGGAACGGGGAGAGTTAGGGGATCAAAACTGTTTTTCTAGTAAAGGGGTCGATAGCCTCGTAAGGATAAAAATGACGACATGGACGTCAGGAGGCGGGATTAAGAAGACAAGCACCAATCAGAATGCAGATATTATGATTCAAGCCAATCAAAAAAAAAGGCTGGAAAGTGGGCGGAGCTTCCCCCACTATACTGTATACAGCATTTCTCGACGAGACAGCGCATGCGCTGCCTAGGCGAGACCTAAAAATAAGAAGGATTTAGCATTTTTGTGGTTGAAATAAGCTCAAAGTCAAGTGCCTGTCATGTCGCCTAGTAGCTCCAAGGGTCACTCACTACTTAGGAGGGCAGTATATTAGTTGGACAATTCAAACCACTTCCTGTGAGGGTGGGATGGGACAGGAAATACGTGAGCTGAGAAAGCAAATGGCAGAAACAAAGGAGAACACACATGGCAGAGAAAAGCTCCTCACTCATTGGCCAACTTGTGAGAAATTGTGAGATATCCACCAGTAAAGATGATTAGCACAACAACTCATGGCTGGTGTGAAGTCAGTGCCGCCGACAGACAAGACAGTGCAGTGCTTAAGTGATAAGGTGCTACAACACATGTATGACTGCATGACCTCCCAGCTATACTACTGCGGGACCGACAGATGACAGACAGAATGCTACAATGCTGTCATGATATCTGCTATCTTCCCACGTCCCCTCAATTCAGTTTTTTAAGCTGAGCACAACACTCCTTTTACCTTATCTCCGTCCCAAACCAGAAACACCGTTCATGTCTCTCTAACCCACTTACGATTATCACAGATTCCCTCTGACATCTCTCATTTCCCTCTTAATTCACTCTTCATTTCGCCCACAGTCGTCTCCAATACTTCTCTCTCATTCTCCACAAACCGCATTGCCATTTTCTGGCCTGAAATTACCTTTCAATTGCCTTACATTCGAAATATTTATTATCTCATACCCTCTTTTATATACCGCAGTTCACCCTCTTTCCACCCTAATATTTTTTTCATGCATTCCTGTTTTTTAACCCCTCTCTTATTCAACTGAAACTGCTTCCCATTCTCCACTCAAATTTTCTCTCCAAAATCGTCTTTCATTCTTCCTCTAAACTCCTCTTCCCTTCAGCCTTAGACAGTGGCGGCTCCTCCGCTAAGGAGGAGGAGTGTCGCCTCACTGCCATGAGCAGCAAAGAAAGGAAAAAATAAAATGATGATAATAACGGAATGTTATTAGCATTTTATTTTTTTCCTCCTGCTGCGGCAGTGCATGAGGGGGCGGGGCGGAGCTTCAGGGCTGGCAGAACCAGGTTGTTTTGTGATAGGTCATTTTGATGTCTCCTCAATACGTTTTGGGCCCTTGCCTGTCGCGGGTACTTGACCCACGCACGCGAGTGAGGTACCATTTTTATTGGGAGACCTGGGAGAACGCTGGGTGGTAGGAAATTTGTGGATCCATGTAGATTCCAGAACTTTCCCACACAGAAATTTTAGAAAAAAGTGATTTTTTAATCAAAATTTGAGGTTTGCAGGGGATTCTGGGTAGGAAAACGTTGGGGGACCCACGCAAGCCATACCTCCCTTGACTCCCCTGGGTCTCTAGTTTTCAGAAATGTGTGGGTTTGGTAGGTTTCCCTAGATGGCGGCGAGCCCGGGGCCAAAACCCCAGGTGCCCCCCCCCAAAACCAGGTAGTTTTGTTATAGGTAATTTTGAAGTCTCCACAGTACGATTTGGGCCATTTCCTGTTGCAGCCACTATGCCTACCCACACAAGTGAGGTGCCATTTTTATCGGGAGACTTGGGGGAACGCTGGGTGGTAGGAAATTTGTGTCAGCCCGGTGATCCTACAACTTTCCTACACAGAAATGTGAGAAAAAATTGATTTTTTCAACAAAATTTGAGGTTTGCAGGGTATTCTAGGTAGGAAAATGTTGGGGGACCCACGCAAGCCATACCTTGCTGGACTCCCCCGGGTGTCTAGTTTTCAGAAATGTGTGGGTTTGGTAGGTTTCCCTAGATGGCCGCCGAGCCCGGGGCCAAAAACTCATGGGACCCCCCTGGCAAAACCAAGTTGTTTTGTGATAGGTAATTTTGATGTTGCCTCAATAGGTTTTGGGCCCTTGCCTGTCGCGGGTACTTGACCTACCCACATGAGTGAGGTACCATTTTTATCGGGCGACCTGGGGGAACGCTGGGTGGTAGGAAATTTGTGGATCCACGCAGATTCCAGAACTTTCCCACACAGAAATTTGAGGAAAAAGGGATTTTTTCAGCTAAATTTGAGGTTTGCAGGGGATTCTGGGTAGGGAAATGTTGGGGGACCCATGCAAGTCGTACCTTGCTGGTCTCCCCGGGTGTCTAGTTTTCAGAAATGTGTGGGTTTGGTAGGTTTCCCTAGATGGCCGCCGAGCCCGGGGCCAAAAACACATGGGACACCCCTTGCAAAACCAGGTTGTTTTGTGATAGGTAATTTTGATGTCGCCTCAATAGGTTTTGGGCCCTTGCCTGTCTCGGGTACTTGACCCACCCACACAAGTGAGGTACCATTGTTCTCGGAAGACTTTGGGGAATGCGTGGTGGGTGGAATTTTGTGGATCCACACAGATTCCAGAACTTTCCTCCACAGAAATGTGAGGAAAATATGTTTTTTTGACAAATTTCGAGGTTTGCAAGGGATTCTGGGTAACAGAACCTGGTGAGAGCCAGTCAAGTCACCCCATCCTGGATTCCCCTGGGTGTCTAGTTTTAAAAAATGTATAGGTTTGCTAGGTTTCCCTAGGTGCCGGCAGAGCTAGGGTTCAAATTCTACAGCTAGGCACTTTGCAAAAAAAGGATCCGTTTTCACTGTGAAAATGTGGTGTGTCCACGTTGCGTTTTGGGCCGTTTCCTGTCGCGGGCACTAGGCCTACCCACACAAGTGATGTACCATTTTTCTCCGAAGACTATGGGGAATGCGGGGTGGGTAGAATTTTGTGGATCCACGCAGATTCCAGACCTTTCCACCACAGAAATGTGAGGAAAATGTGTTTTTTTGACAAATTTTGAGGTTTGCAAGGGATTCTGGGTAACAGAACCTGGTGAGAGCCAGACAAGTCACCCCATCCTGGATTTCCCTGGGTGTCTAGTTTTCAAAAATGTATAGGTTTGCTAGGTTTCCCTAGGTGCCAGCAGAGCTAGGGTTCAAAATCTACAGCTAGGCACTTTGCAAAATAGTGTCAGTTTTCACTGTAAAATGTGGTGTGTCCACGTTGTGTTTTGGGCCGTTTCCTGTCGCGGGCACTAGGCCTACCCTCACAAGTGAGGTACCATTTTTCTCTGAAGACTTTGGGGAATGCGGGGTGGGGGGGGAATTTTGTGGTTCCACGCAGATTCCAGAACTTGCCACCACAGAAATGTGAGGAAAATGTGGTTTTTTTGACACATTTTGAGGTTTGCAAGGGATTCTGGGTAACAGAACCTGGTGAGAGCCAGTCAAGTCACCCCATCCTGGATTCCCCTGGGTGTCTAGTTTTTGAAAATGTATAGGTTTGCTAGGTTTCCCTAGGTGCCAGCAGAGCTAGGGTTCAAAATCTACAGCTAGGCACTTTGCAAAATAGTGTCAGTTTTCACTGTGAAAATGTGGTGTGTCCACGTTGCGTTTTGGGCCGTTTCCTGTCGCGGGCACTAGGCCTACCCACACAAGTGAGGTACCATTTTTCTCGGAAGACTTTGGGAAATGCGGGGTGGGTGGAATTTTGTGGATCCACGCAGATCCCAGAACTTTCCATCAAAGAAATGTGAGGAAAATTTGTTTTTTTTAACTAAGTTTGAGGTTTGCAAGGGATTCTGGGTAACAGAACCTGGTGAGAGGCACACAAGTCACCCCATCCTGGATTCCCCTTGGTGTCTAGTTTCAAAAGATGTACAGGTTTGCTAGGTTTCACTATGTGCCGGCTGCACTAGGACCCAAACTCCACAGGTAGGCACATTGCTAAAAACAAGTCTGTGCCTAGTGGTCTTTCTGCCGCCCTGGGGGGAAATCGGGGGAGGGGGGGTTGCCCCGATATGCCCCCATAGGGGGCAGAAAGACTGTGGCTATGTTTTTGGGGGGTGGGGGCATTGGCATGCCCATTCTGGGCAGCCCCCACGCATAAAAAAAGCCAGCGTAATCGCTGGCGCCTAGTGGGCTTTCTGCCACCCCCCCCGGGGGCAGATCAGGGGCCACTGCCCCCATCCACCCTTCGGAGGGGCAGAAAGACTGTGGCATTTTTGGGGGGAAGTGTGGGCATTGGCATGCCCATTCTGGGCTGACCTCAACCCTGAATAAAAAAATAAAAAAATCCTGAGGCTTAGTGGGCGGGGAGGGACGAAAAGGGGCTATTGCCCCAATATGCCTCCGGGGAGGGGCAGAAAGACTGTGGTAATTGTTTTTGGGGTGGGGGCATTATCATGCCCATTCTGAGCAGCCCCCACCCCTACATTATTAAAAAAAAAAAATCCCTGGTGCCTAGTGGGCTTTCTGCCCCCCCACCCCCGGGGGCAGATCAGGGGCTATTGCCCCCATATGCCCCTGGGGGGAGCAGAAAGACTTGCATTTTTTTTGGGGGGGGGCATTGGCCTGCCCATCTTAGGCAGCCCCCACCCCTACATCAATAAAAAAAATCCCCGGTTTCTAATGGGCTTTCTGTCCCCCCCGGGGGGCAGATTGGGGGCTACTGCCCCCCGGGGGGGCAAAAAAACTGTCATTTCACTGGGGGTGGGGGCATTGTCATGCCCATTTTGGGCAGCCCCCACCCCAACATCAATAAAAAAAAAATCCCTGGTTTCTGGTGGGCTTTCTGCAGATTGGGGGCTGCTGCCCCCATCTGCCCCCTGGGGGGGCAGAAAGACTGACATTTCTCTGGGGGGGGCATTGCCATGCCCTTTTTGGGCAGCCCTAACCCCAACGTCAATAAAAAAAAAACAATCCTGGTTTCTAGTGGGCTTTCTGCCCCCCCGGGGGGCAGAAAGACTGACATTTCTTGGGGGGGCATTGCCATGCCCTTTTTGGGCAGCCCCCACCCCAACGTCAATAAAAAAAAAAATCCCTGATTTCTAGTGGGCTTTCTGCCCCCCCGGGGGGGCAGGAAGACTGTTGTGCCCAAAAACATATGGGGGGAGCAAAGGCCCTTGCCCAAGGGGCAACTCCCCCATCCCTGGTGCTAGTGGGTGGATCCCTGCTTGGGGATCGCCCTCCTTGGGTGACCCCCAAGCAGGGATCCACTAGGGAAGGGTACCATTGGAAAGGGGAGATTCTCCCCTTTCCAACGATACCTCTCCCAAGTGTTTCGGTGCTCGGGGAGCTGAGATAGCCCCACGAGCACTGAAACTAAGTTTCAGTTTCGTTTTCAATCTAATGATGACAGCGCGCCATGCGCGCGATCGTCATTGGATTGAAAACCAGGGAAGGGCCTCGGGAGGTTGGTGAAGCTCTTCCCCACCTCCCGAGGCCCAAAAAAAAAATGGAAATCCCTCTGCTGTTTACAGCAGAGGGATTTCGTGCCCCTGTCCTCATGACGGAATGGTTCCGTCATGAGCACAGGAGCACTGGTGCTCATGACGGAACCATTTCGTCATGAGCACCGAAAGGGTTAAAGTACGTGCCCAAACTTTTAAGTACAATGCACACTGCCCTATGGGCTATCTGGGGCCTACCTTATGGGTGACTTGTATGGGTAAACAACCCTGACCACGAAACCGTCACCCCGCATGTTGTTACAACGCGGTAGTTACAACGACCGCGTTGTAACAATGCAAACCATTACCACGCAAGTCGTAACCACGACTTGTGGAGGGGGGAGACGGTGTTGGATTTAAAATCCAACACCTTCCCTACTGTCCGCACAGGCTGGAGTTGGAAAAGTAAATTATACTATTCCAACATCCAGCGCCCCCCTCCGCAAGTCATGGTTACGACTTGCGTGGTAATGGTATGCGTTGTTACAACGCGGTCGTTGTAACGACCGCAATGTAACAACATGCGGGGTGACGGGAAGCGGGAAAAAGAGGCATATTCCTTGTATGCAATAAAAGGGGAATTTAAGGCTTGGCAAAGGGGTTATATGGCCAAATCGAATTGCCAGTTTAAAACTGCATTCAGGCTGTCATGGCAGGTGTGGGGCATGTTTTAAGGGGCTACTTAAGTAGATGGCACAACAAGTGCTGCAGGCCCATTAGTGCAAAAACAACAATTGATGGACAGAATGCAGAACAATGTCGTACATTCACCCCAGTACAGATATCTGGGCCTAAATCCATCGTTTTTTTGCTCGCCATGCCATTCCAGTTTGGACCCAGCCATATGCAAATCAGTCTTGACCCTGCACCCAATGGGAACAGTCCAGCCCGAACTGCCAGGCCAGGTCCTCCCTGGACTGGAAACAAGCATCCTAGGACCGGTTTCTGGCTTTCAGCCCTCATCAGCCAGGATAGCTTGACTCCAGTGGCATGGAGAGCACGGGACCCACGTCTGGGCGAACTGCCAGGCCAGGTCCTCCCTGGACTGGAAACAAGCATCCTAGGCCCATTAGTAGCATTTAATTTACAGGTCCTGGGTATATGGTATACCACTCCACAAGGGAATTATGAGTAAATTAAATATATCAGGTGTAATCCAATGTAACCATCTTTAGGAGAGTGAGCACAAGCACTTTAACACTGGTCAGCAGTGGTAAAGTGCACAGAGTCCTAAGGTCAATAAAAACGAATTTCAGCAGAAAAATTGAGGTAAGTAGGGAAAAGGTTTGGGGAAAGAGGTCTAACAACTACGAAAAATCTCAACCCTTTTCAAATATCACCCTACAAAATATTAACCTGCACCTGAAGCCCTCACGTGTCTATCCCCAGTAACCCCTTTCAAACACTTGTTCCAAAATATGCTAGGACTGGAATTGTGGTACTAAAGTAACCCAGACCTCAGCTATTTGGGAAGTGGACTTTAGCTTAATTAAGAAATGACATATCGGTTGAGATTTATGTAGGTATATGTGTGTGTGTAAGGTAGGGATTTTGGCAATTTTAAACCTCATCTCGTTCTTTCATATTGTCTTTTCTCTCCAGGAACATTTACCTTTAACCCTTCACTATCACCTCCTCCCTCTCTTACACATCTTCTGCCTCTGATCCCCGAGTCTCTTTTCTCTCCATCCTTCTCCACCCAGGCGTCTGCACTGCACAAGGAACTATATTCACATCCACCTTTTTGCATCCTTTATCTGTCGTGCCTCGAGCATCTTTGTAAAGGACGTTGTGCTGTACTCAAACTCGGTGCCCGAAGAGCTTGGGAAGGTCAGAATCGATGGTGCAAAGAGTGAGTTGGGCCCCTCAGCAGGACACAAGCCACCAATGGCAAGTATCAATCTTAATATTGTACTTCAGATACTGACTCCTAATGATGCGCTCCAAAACATTTTAGGAGATGCCTGGTGGATCTCCAAGTTAGACCATACCGATTTGACCTTATTGAATGAGATTTAAATTGGAGAGAATGTGGAGATCAATGGCATATTAGTGAAGTTTGTGTAAAATAAAAATTGAGCTGGCTCTACAATTGCTCACTTCTTCATAGTATTCGATTTCCACATATTTCACAAATACATCACTCAGTCCTGTCTCATGCCATCTCCTTGTTGAGGCAGTTACTACCACAAGTTGCATAGGCGACCATCTAACATCAGGGTCAGAAGGAGTCTTCTCACAGGGGACAAACTGGTCTGTTGAGAAATCTAAGGTGTCCCTGACAGGCCAAGGTCTACAGTAGCTTGCTTTGCAGAGTCAGTCACATGTCAGGCAAGCATGACGTCTGACTGATTGCGTCTGCAGCATTCTTAGAGAACTTTGAGAGCCACCCATCTGATAGGAAACATTCCAGTCTCTTAATAAGACTGTTCACCTCTTGTAATAGCAGCACATTTATGCTCGTCAGAACACCAAATTTATTACAAACGCCTGCGTAGGGCATATACTAAATTGTTACAACCAACTAACTAGATCTGGCATTAGCCAAGCCCTTTTGATTTTTCTAAAAATATATGTGTAACATACATACAGGGGCTTTCAGCTAGTCCTCTTCATCCATTGGTCTGATATTGAGTCATTTACAGTTTTCTTCCACCCACAGCAGCATACAGCATGGGAATATGAGTCAGCCCACTTCAGCCATTGGTTAACTTCACTGTGAGAGACGGCATTCTGCCCTTTGACAAGGAACACATCTGCATACAAAGCAGATCCCTTCAGTGCCAGGAACTACTATGCCAATGTGAGCTTTATGAGATAAAAAAATATTTTTGCTTTTAGCAATTTGGTTCAGATTAATGAGGGCCTGACAGCTTCCCTAACAATGATGTTTTGCAAAAAAGAAACAAAACAAACACTGGCGAACAACGCTCAACCTACTGACTGTGCCAATGCTTGTTTATTATGTTCTGAACAGATTTTGCTATGAAGGAATGTACCAAATATTGGCTGATATGATCAGAAAATTTGTTTAACAGTTTAAAACGCAGATCTTCTTTACTGGCTTGATAGCTTGTTCAAAGGTTTATACACAGTCAATTCCAATCTTGCCAGAAACCTACACCAATCTGTGAAGCAACTGTTTATGGCCGTGGAACATTGTGAGGTTCTCTGTCTTGGTGCATGGCTGTAACACCTGTTGACTTGAGTGATTTTCAGCAAATTTAACTAAGAGAGGGAAAGAGTGCATTGCAGCTCTATGGAGGTGACAAAACACATGTCAAAAGTTAAAATGTTTTGAACAAATATTTGCAAAATAGCTTTTACAACTCCCAAGCATGGAATAATTGAGCTGGTCATCTTTCTGATCGTTTTCTTCATCACCACACCAAAAGGGGAGTCTGTAAGGAAATGGCTCTTTTTGTATGGTCACACCGAAGTTTTTCGACTGATGCTGCTGGTTTTTCGACTCAGAGTGCACTGAGCCCTGCTAACCAGAATTCAGTGCCAGTGCCCTGACCCTAAAGTATTAAATTGTCTGTACCCAAATGAAAGTGGCTAACTTACCTGTAAGTCTTTAGTAAATGGTACTCTAGTACCCAGGGCATGTATGTAAGATGGGGTACCCCAGGGCTTGCAGCACTGATCGTCCCAATCTGGAAGTCCCCCATGTAAAACGAGTCCCCCAATCTGCCACTGCAGACTGGTAGAGCCATTGTGCAATGCTAGCCCAACTTTGCCATTGAAAGCAATGGTAAAGCCACCACTTCCCCTGGACATGTGTGTAAGTCACCCCTCCAGCAGGCCTATCAAGTCCTAAAGGCAGGACATGTACTTTGCATTTCCTGACAGTAAAAGACACAAAACTGCTGTTTTTACTGTGGAAAGACTTGGTCGCCCAATAAGTGAGTACAACGCTATGCGTACTAAGGTATGGGGAGGGATTGGCTTTGCCATGAAGATCTCTGTCAGAGCCTAAGCTCTGCGTAGTAGCATTTAGTGTGGGACTGGCCTGTCGTAAATACTTCTGTATAGGGTTAAGGCTGTGTGTAGTAGGGTTTGGTGAGAGACTGGCTGTGTGTGACCATGCCCTGCGCCCATCCCCTGGTGGACACCCACCTTTTGAAAAAAATTGTTTCCCAAATCCACGGGAGTCCAGTGGGAATCTAGGGCCTTGCTGGCTCCGTCAGGTCTTGCACAAGATTCAGAGGATGCAGTTTACCAAAAATACAATTCTTTTTTAAAACTTGACCTCGGGCGGAGGGGGGGTTGTCATGTCCCTTTGGTACCCCGCTCTGGGACCTGATTCTAGGGAATCAGGGTACCCAAACCCCGCTGCCTTATACATTTCTTTTTGTGTATCAATTTGTTATTGATAAAATTAAGAATTGAGAAATAACAGCAAATACAGTGACATGCAAGTCCAGTGTATACCCATATAGATATATAAACGTTGATTATGATATATGCACCAATAGCAAAAAATACTTATATACAATATTGAAGACAGATAGAAAAGTTATAGAAGGAAGAAAGTAAAGAGAGGAATGGAAGGACAGAGAGAGAAAGAAGGGAAGAAAGACGGAAACTACAAAGCAGGGAAGTAAGAGAAGAGATGGAGGCGTAGTGAGTACAATGATGGTAATGAGGAAAAAGCAAGAGTCTAAATGAACTATGAGGGACGGGTGGCATCTTGCAAAAAGGGGTACCATATAAAAAGAAAAGTATCTGCGTTGTCCATTAAATTTTAAATGATCTTTTCATACGATGCCGTCTTGTACATCTACGCAAGCCATTCCTCATGTGACTGCAATTGTTTAGAGTGCCAACGTCACAAAATACAGATTTTAGCAGCTGTAATGGCAGTGACGAACAATCGACGAGCACGGCGGGTCAATTCGGGAATGACCGATAAGTCATCGAGGAGAACTAGTGGGTCTGGAAGTGGTGTTGGCACATCCACAGATTCCCAGAGAATAGACTCTACTGATGTCAAGAAGGGGTGGATGGTGGGACAGTCCAGCAAAACATGGACAATATAACAGGACGCATGATCACATTGCTAATAGGCAGAATGAGGGAGCAACCCTGCAGCCTGGAGCAGCGCCGGGGTCCAGTGCCAGCCCTGATGGATCTATAAAAGACTGAGGGGCATATTATCAAGGAAAGTATTGCTGCTTTTCCGGCACATATTGCCGGAAAAGCGGCGATATTTCTATCGCACTATCACCAAGGACTCGCTAACATGCGTTAGCGCTTGTTTCCTTGAGATAGCTGCCGGTTATCCTGCCGCTTTGCATGTCAGCGATATTTATCGCTAATGACATGCAAAGTAGGCGTTCCTTACTAAAATAACATGAAAACTGTCGCTAACACAACTTCCCCCTATTATCAATCTGGTCGCGAACCCACGTAGCGATAATAAAAGTAGTGCTAACCGCGATTATCGCTGGTATCTGAACGCCTGATTTAAAACTGACTTAGCTATATTATCCTATGGGAGGTGGATTGTCAGGATAAGTCCACCCTGCCCTATTATCAAGGATTTCCCTATCGCTGTGGTTTTTTCGCTGGATTTCCAGCGATATTCACGCATTTCGCCGCTATCGCTGGATTTTTTATCACATTGGAGATAAGCGTTGATAATAACGCGCTATCTCAGCGATAGCCGGCGATAATTAAATTTGCGCTAAGCACGCTTAGCGATAATTATCACTGGCTGTTGATAATATGCCCCACAGTTTCATCCGTGCCTCATGGACTCCTCATTCTAGGGCCTCCAAAAGTTCTGTCCAGTCTTCCTCGTCATATTTCACCAGCAGACGAGCCTGACAGGTCATACTGAGGCTAGCCAATTGTGGCTGAGAATAAAGAGGATAAATCAGGAGGTTATATAATCCAGGCATCATGCCTTTAAACTGACCCCAAGTGTTGAGATAAGAGATCACCGGGGACCAGGGAATGGACCAGGATTGGGGACCCAATTTGCTCAGCAGACAATGATTTAATTGTATATATCGCCATTGATGGGTTATGCAACAAGCCAAAATCGTCCCGTTGCATCTCAAACGACTTGAGTTCAGCACTAGAAATCAAGTGCGTGAATCCCAGCTCTGCGCCAAGGGCCCCAGTCAAGCATGGTCCCTCCTATGCGAATGCCTGCATTATTCCAGGTGGGAGCTCTTTCCCCAGTTCACTTTGAAGCTGGATACTGCCGCGAAGGCATCAGCAGTCTCCAACACCGCAGGGATGGAGGAGGGTAAGGCTGACATGGTAAGTAAAATGTCATCTGCATATAGATACAATGTCGAAGGACCTCCGAGCATTGGAATACCTATTATCCTATCTGATTGGCACATGGACGTTGCTAAAGGTTCCACTGCAAGGAGAAATAACAGGGGGGGGAGTGGGCAACCTTGGCGGGTACCTCTACAGACCGGAAAGGGGTCAGAAAGAAAGCCCCCACTCCCAAATGAAGTAATGGGATTTATATTTCAGCAGACGGGATATCCATCACCGTTGTAACGGAGTAACCCATCTGCCGAGATCTAAATCAGGCCCTAAGTTGGCACGAAGAAATCTTCATTGTGATTTTGTCCAGGGGCCCCCGACGACGTGTTCTCCTCCTCGGATACCGCCAGCTGCCATGCCCCACTAAACTTTACCTTCTCAGATGTTTTTCTTTAAAATGTCTTCTAAGTCTGAAGATAAGTGGAGACCCGGCCTAATCCACTTCGTGTATCTGAACCGTGCTCCATCGCGGTCAGCCATAACTTTCAACTAAGACCTTCTAGTGCGACTAGAAGTCCGAGGTTGGAGCTTTGATCTTTTAGGTGCTAATTTTCACTTTAAACTTTAACAATTCATAACTTCAGTTTTACTGGTTGGATTTTTTTCATGTTGGTGTCAAATAATTTATTATAATTTACTGTATTTTTCTAAATTAGTAAGAGATTTTTCTTGTGTTTTGTTTTTACTTTATTACTGTTTAAGTGCTACAGACATACTTTACACATTGCCTCTAAGGTACGCCTGACTGCTTTTGTGCCAAGCTACCAGAGGGTTAAGCACAGGTTAATTTTGTGACTTATTGTGGTTCACCCTGACAAGGATTGTGGCTGTTGCTTGAGTGGGGTTTTACTGCCTCAACCAACAACCCGATTTCTCACACCGTTATTGTGCATTCTGCAGAAAAGTTCACTAATCCACATGAGAGAGGGACCACAAATGCAGAGGCTATGCTAAAGACAGTGGAAATTACCCTGAAGTGACAAACTGAAAAATGTAAAGTCATCCTACAACCTATCCTGAATACAGAATGTACACTCGAGAATAAACTCTGTCGCAATAGACATGTACTTGCACCAATCTCAGACTGACTGAGAATAAATCCATTCTCTTTGCTCCACTGTGTGAGACCTGCAGACAAATGTAAAAAAGCTAACTGTGGCCTTGAGGTTTCTATGCAACAGTGCAGAAAATGCAGGTGGGTGAGTATTCTCTAAATGGTGCAGACACAGAATTGTTTCGGGAACAATGGCTGCTTGCCAATATCTATGAGGGGACCCCACCGCAATTGTTCTTGGTGGAATTGCCACACTGCATGATGGGA
This sequence comes from Calotriton arnoldi, assembly GCA_963921515.1. Lineage (NCBI taxonomy): Eukaryota > Metazoa > Chordata > Amphibia > Caudata > Salamandridae > Calotriton > Calotriton arnoldi. The sequence continues at coordinate 266,496 of CAWUFW010013201.1, forward strand.
TGCCCACTGATGCCTGGAGTGCCTCCCAGACCTATAGTGACCAGGTTCCTAAATGTCCGGACCCTGATCACATACTGCAAGTAACCTGGGAACATGGAAAATAATAAATTGCATATCTTTCCAGGTTACACTACCCAGGTACAATGTCAGAGGTGAGCCTTTATGGACATCAAACAAGTGCTACAGAAACATGATGTCCAATATGCTCTTTGGCACCCAGCAAAGTTGCAGATTACAGTAGATGGCGCGTCATACTTTTTCCACTTCACTTGACAAAGCACAGACTTGGATGGAAAGTGCTGGGATGCCTAAAATGGACACTGGTGGAAAACCACATTAAGGAAGCAAATCCTACCGAAAAGATGAAAGAAAGAGAAAGAAATCTTTGGGCTGACCGATCAAGAAACAAGCGGCGAAATAAAGACCATGACTTATGGAAGACATTTAAAAATACAGAGATTGGCATGAATTGGCATCGGACTCTGACCACTGCACTATGAATAAAGACGAAAACTTGGAAGAGCCTCCACATCAGGTATAATGGAGCGTGGCTCAATGATAACTCCTATGACTTTAGAGCACACTGCATGATAAAGATTGGGGCGGCACCAGCTGTATGAACAAATATTACTGACTCTCCTTGCCTCCCATGGCATCACAGATGGAGACACGATGTGTGACTGGTACACTGGGGATGGAAACAGAGGCATTAGAAATTCCAGATTTAGTTTGATTTTTGCTGGGGGGGCCCAGGCAGCAGTACTCAACTTAATCCAATATCCACCTGAATCACATGCACCCCACAACCTCCAACTGGAAATAAAAGCTATTGGTCATATGACATGGGGATGTAGTTACACGAGCTTCAGCCTTGGGAAAGGGCAACAAATCAGCTGGAGTACATACTACAAGTATCAATGGGGAAACTTGTGTCAAAAGCACTTTAGCAAGTGAATTTGGTCACAGGTGTGCATAAGCCACACATTGATGGGTCTGACTGACTGGGATAAAACAAGGGCATGAGTTTAGACGCATGCCAGACTCTTGAAAAGAGCAGGTCCTTTGGCTGCTAGACACACAATAATAACATGTGCAACACTTACAACTGCCAACCTCAAATGTGAGGGGCCTAGGGCATCGACCAGGTGCCAAAAAGGTGTTATCATAATTGAAACGTAGGAAGATACATATTGCATGTTTACAGGAGAACTGTCTCACCAGGGCAGAAATGGAGAACCTGCACAGGAGACAGCATGGACACTCATGGACACTGGTGGGTATCACATATTCAGCATACTCACAAGGCTCACTCGTGTGGATTCCCATAGGGATGCTTGTGTCATAAGCACACAGACAAAGCGGTGAGATTCACTGTATTAGAGGGGAACTTAGATGGCGAGGACTTTGGCAAGCATTTAGGCACTAAACGCCAATCAGGTTCAATTCTTTGACTCAATGAATTCAATGTTAGCAAGGATCCATGAAGTACCAAGGGAAGGGGATGACTACAATACAGTTTCAGATATCAATAAAGATAGGTGGATCCCATCACTGCGGGACAAAGGATACAAACAAGAGTGGATAGGTTCCTGGTAAGTATGCGGAGGAGGATGGAGATTAACTCCATTGAACCTTGGCCAAAAGGAGTCGGATCACAACCTACTGCAGATACAAATTACACTGGCAGGATCCGCCCTGTGGTGCTTACATGGTGCTTAAAAGTGGAGGCACTACTAGAGGCATCCTTCCCATCCTTGGTTGAAGAACATATAGATCACTACTTCATTGAAAATGAGGGCACAGTAGGGGAGACAACAATTGAGTGGGGCGCCTTTAAGGCAGTTATTAGGGTTGTGTGCCTAAAAACCACCTATGACATTAAACTATCACTCAGAAAATACACACACTAGAAGAAGAATGATGTTACTAGGACATGAAAGCAGTAACAGATCCAAGTTGTCATAAAAAGAATTGAAATGGAAAAAAAATACACTATGCCGGTAGAGAGATTGGGGGGGGGAGGGAGGTAAATTATAAAGAAAACGTGGCCAGAAAGCAGAGTGAGGGAGATAGAACAGGATGCCTGCTGGCATGGTTAATATACACAGATGCGGAGAGAAACCCATATGTGCTATTAGGTCTAAGACGGGTGATATCTTGCATACACAAAAGGAAATCAACAGGGCCTTAGTGGCATATGCAAGATTATACTCGATACCCCATGAACCGGAAGAAGAACTCATTGGTTGTTACTTACAAGAGCTACTCACACCCCATCTAATGACAATTCAGAGTAACAACCTAGAAGCCCTTTGGCTACAGAGAAGATAACTGCAGCCATAGACCAGTTAGCTAAGTGCAAAATGCCAGGGACTGACGGGCTGCACACCATATTTTACTTGAACGATAAATTAAAGTTAGCCACAAAACTATTAGCTATATATAATAATGCATTTGGCAAGGATATACTACAGAACACACCAGGGGAGGCACAATTACCTAAAGCAGGAAGAGGCCCGCTGACTGCTAAGTTCTGAAGACCACTATTCCTATTAAGCCCAGAGTTTAAGATACATGGAAAAATTATAGCTAACATGTAGGTCTCATTTATCCGAGATCTGGTACACCTGGACCAACATCGTTTAATCCCTGGATATAATAACACACATATAAATCTTAGACGACTATTTTCTGTACTAGATAAGATCCCGTGTATGCACCAAACACTGGCCATGGCCTCCTTAGATATTGAGGCCTTTGATACATTGCTTTGGCCATTCTTGTTTGCAGTACTGAAATGGAGCAAGTTACTGTATATGGAACCAGTGGCAAGGATACAAACAGGTCAGTCAGACATTCCCGCAGCAAGGATCTATTAAAAGAGGCACTTGCAATGGAGCCACTGGCCTGTGTGTTATTTAGGAAGGGTTCAGGAATGGGAAATATGCTTGCCATGAGACACACACATAATCTTGCTCTATGCAGATGACTGCAAATCAAGTCTACCTGAGACAATGGAAATATTACAGCCTTTTGGTGCAATATCGGGATTACAGGTCAACTGGGAAAAGTCATGGCTACTCCTAGTGCACCCAATATCGGACCCAAATAGTCTAGAGGAACACAATACCCCCGTCTCAAGTGGGAATCTGATGCATTAAGCATCTAGGCATCCAGATACATCACAGTGATGACTGTCTATTGACACAGAACTTGGGGAAAGCTGTATCTGTAGTAAGACGTCCATTCCTTTCAGGTATAAGTTCTTGTATTCAGCAATACACACCACAGTTGAACGAGAAATGGGAGCAGAAACTGGGAAAGGAGATTATGGACAAGGACTGGGTAAAAATATTGGACTACACAAAAAAGTTGATGAGGAATCATTGATTTAAATTTAGTCAGCTTATTTATTTAACCAATCTTATCCACATTGAAGATCCTTAGAATGCACCCAGGTGTCCCCAACTTCTGGCCAAGATGTCAGAAGGCGCAAGGGAACTTTTATCCAAATGGTATGGGAATGTTCCATAATACAACAGTACTGGGAGGAAGTTTCTGGACTCATAAAATAAGTTAGAGTAGAACTGTATCTCTCTACCTTTTGCAGTGCTCATCGAGTCAAATGAAGAGAACAAAAACCTTGAAACACGTCTGTCATGATTTGTTGACGTAGCACTCGCAACCACCAAGAGAAATGTTGTGCTTGGATGGAAATGATGTGGGTACCAGATGTTAAGAAGTGGTTGCACGATGTAAGTGCTCCTTGGCAGATTGGTCGTGCTCCTCATTCAATTTAGGAATAATGGCATGGGGATTCAACAGATGTATGGACACAATGAAACAAAAGCAAAGGGGGGTATTGTTAAACGCAGGGTATGTCACGGCGCTAACCTAATATCGTGAGTGTAATACGAAAAGAAATATCAGTGCGGTGCAACAGGTGAGGGAAAACCCTAAGCACTCAATGGTGGACACTGGTCCATTTTAAACAAATTGTAACAGGCCCTGCGCACACGCTTTTAAGTGTTTACAACACAAAGTAAACGTTGTATACAAAAGATGACAGGAAATCCTTTCTTCCAGTTTTCATTTAATGAAGTGTTGTTTCATATGCCAGCCAACACGTGTTTCGTCATTGGGTATATAACCCTTGACTTCTTCAGGGCTCAAATGGAATATGGTAGGACTTCAGACCTTGCAACTGGTGTTAATTCCGACCCAGCGGGTCCTAAACTTCCATCCAAAGTAAATATTCACTTCTTCTCAGTAGTAAATCTTTCAGTTTAGGCGTTTTCAATTCCAAATTGGCATCACATATAATTATATTTGCCACTGGTAATTAATCATCAGCTTCAAAGTATATAAGCCTCATTGCCGTATTATAAACACGCGGCGCCTTCCACCGCAAGCCAGCTTAGGCGAGTACACCCGTGGCTTCTCACTCCGGCAAAGAGTAGACCGGTCTTTATACCCAATGACGAAACACGTGTTGGCTGGCATATGAAACAACACTTCGTTAAATGAAAACTGGAAGAAAGGATTTCCTGTCATCTTTTGTATACAACGTTTACTTTGTGTTGTAAACACTTAAAAGCGTGTGCGCAGGGCCTGTTACAAGATGTATGGACACAATTCCATTAGCTTGTGAGGTTAAATCTGATGTACAGCCACCAAGAAAGACATAACGGATGAATGAAGCATGCAGTATTATATGTGACTGTGGATGTGAAAGGTGGAGGATAGGAAGAGAGCCACTTACGAGGTTAGACACGCGATAAAAGAGTGTAATAATAATGGGATTGTCATGCTCGGGTCAACACATCACTCAAATGCGGATACCATTGTAAGCGTTGTGATCCGGTTATTGCTCCAAAATGTTTAGTACAACATAAGCAAACTGCAATATAAATACTCTAGGGAATGTTTTGTTTACTACTGATCGGTGGTTAAAAACGTTGATCAATGAGATGTTATAAATAAGCTTTGTATCATATTGGTGAACTGGTAGGCGGGGGAACCACAAAGATGATACTGTAATAAAGACTATTTTAAAATGTAAAACTGTTAAAGAGCAATGTAAATAAACAAAATAATTGAGCATGTGCTTGTGTTTATGTGCAATTATGCAGGCTTATTGTCTGTGTTTTCCTTTTATGTAAGTCACACTAAACCATTGTAAATACATTTACCAGTGATTAATGTTAAGGGCCGGTAGACTTTTTTTTATATAAATGTGTAGCATTAAATCCAGCCTACTCTTTTAAATTCTCGTTAGTTGAGCAAGGAGGGTATGATTGGTTATAATCTTTGAAAACCAGAGTGACTGTGCTTGGTAATAGCCTGGTAGGGGCTCTATTTAATAGCACACCCAATATCTGTGCCTTAGAGAGGAATGCTAGCCTTAGACATTTGTCACAATGTATCGCTGAATTTATAGATCAGGTACTGCAGTAAGCCAGGGAGTCTTTCCAAAGCAATGCAAGTACATGCATGATCTGAGTTGGCCACGAGGTAGACATCATAGTAAGTACATCCAATCTTGTTGGATGAAACCATCATACAAAGCTGGCAGCCAAGAGCGGTGCATGCAAATTTAAAAATATATCTAATATTTATTCTGCTGGAGGTGGGAGATCTCAATAAAATGTGTTTGACCCTCAAGTTACTAAACAGGAAGATGATGAATCATGTGGCACAGCCTCCACTAATCTAATTTTAATGTATGTGCCAGAGCCTCGATTAACCTAATTTTAATTTATTGTCTCACCTCAGGTGGGGTGCAAATTGGCTGTGACCTTGTTCCTCTACTTCTTGGCGACCAACCACTATTGGATTCTGGTGGAAGGGCTCTACCTGCACAGCCTCATATTCATGGTCTTCCTCTCTGACAAGAACTACTTCTGGGCTCTGACTATCATTGGTTGGGGTAAGTAGCATGTGGGAGCAGAAGAGTAGGAAGGGTGCTTATCCTACAACTGCAGCTTCATGATCGCCAGAATCTGCTTGAGAGGCAGCAGATAGAATGCAAGATCCCTTTGCATCTCCTGTCCATGTCTTATATTTAAACTGTTCATTAAAATATACTAAGAAAATAGGAAGCTGGTTCATTACATCGGAAAGTGTATTAACCCTAACTGCAATGTATTTGCATAGGAGTTTGAAACTTATGAGGGAATTGTAATTTAATTATATTCCAGTTTGTATGTTTTTTTCATTTCAAATAGAAGAATTTCAGTTAGAAATATATGTTTCCGCAAGCAACAGAAAACAACCAATTACATTCTGGAACTCATAAGCCTAACATTTCTGTCAAAGATAGAGCCTGGAACGCTGTTAAGAAAGTCCTGAAAAACATTCCCAGATAATATTGACGACTGTATATCTACGTCTGCCCTTGTGGTAGTGCTGAAAGCAGCCCTGTACTGGATAGGGTAGGCAATGTATCACTGTGGGTAGTTTGCCTTACTCTGTAGTATATGTGCCTTATCTGGAGTCTATGGCTTGTATCAACCTAACATGAAAGTATGTCAGGCAACAAAACTGGATGTTTTAGTAGGAGGGTTTATTTCAATGTAAGTGGGATGGCACGACAGAAGAACGGGAAGGTTTAGAAGTGTGAAGGAAAAAAAGGGGATGATGTCAAAGGGAGAGAAAATGGGATGAGTAAAGATAAGGGAGGGAAAGTTCAAATGAAGAGAAAAAAGAAAAATAATTAATGTAGAAAAGATACAGAAGGGATTCATAACCTCAGATAGAGTACAAAGAGAAACTAATGGGGGAGGGGGGGGTGAAGGGAAGAAACAAAAGACAGAGGCTTTGAGTAAAGGAGGTGCATAGAAATAAAGAAGTGAAATTGCAAGAAGAGAAAGTAAGGCAGAAAAAGGAATGCTGTAGGAGCGGAGGGAGGTTGGTTGGCAGCTGGAGGATGGAAGAAAGAAAGGACGAAGCAAAGGAATGATAGGAGAGGGAAGAACCATGTGTATAGTATTTAATGCTTTAGTTGGATTTAAACTGTGCTTCATTCTCTGACGAGGTGCCATTGCTCATTAAAGGATGAAAATGCTTGGTTGAAAGAATGTTGAGTTGCGGTGTTGTTTATGTGGGAAGCATTTTGGTGTTGTGCGTGATGACCACGATGATACACTAATCCTCACAACAATCATTGCACTTGAGCGAATATTGGAGAGAATAGGGTGAGAAAAAGAACTGAGTTATGGTTGCCATTCATTTATTTATAGGTTTGATTTCAACAGTGGTTTCAAGGGTGTATGTTATAAGAGTTCCCTATGTGGGCAGTGTTTTGATGATGTGCATAATGAACAGCGTATCACACTTGCTTGTGTAGTTGACATTGCTCAGCTGTGCTAATGCTTGGAGTGAAATGAAGTATAGTGAGACATAGTTTTGTGTGTGGCACTGCCTACCATCCTTGAATTGGAATAGGTTCCAGTTTTTTGTTGGAAGTGTTCCAAATCATCTGATATGCATAATTTACTTATGAACAACAGAATTTGTTTTATTGGCTAAGCGCATCACTAGTATTGAGCCAGTTTGTGACTTCCTTCCTGAATTGAAGTGATCTTGGTTCTGACTTGTCTTTGCAGGGAGGGAATTTCAAAGTTTTGCAGCGTACATATATTACGTTCCACTAATGTGTTTCTTTTTGTTGGGGAGAAGGATAATCAGCCGAGCTGCTAGTCTATAATGTGTTTTCTATTCTGTGATTATCTTTTGAACTTTAATTAGATGAACAATTAGCCCAAGCCTTGGATGGATGTGTAGATGAAGCAAGAGTGTCTTGTAGGTGGAGTGTCTGGTCAAAGGGAGTCAGTGAAGTAACTGGAGCGTTTTGATTCTCTGATGGTTTCAGAGTACCAGTAGGAGATCCTTTAGGTAAAGCCCATTTGCAAAGCCAAGTTGGGGCAAGACAAGGATTCTTCTGAGTGAAGCTTGGATGAGGTCACATGCATTGAAGAAGTGGCAACCAGCTGCTTAGTTCATTTGAAAGATCAGGAAAGGGTTAAGGTCAATGCCACTCTCTTCTTTTTTACTTTATATGAAGCCACTGGTGGGAGGGGAAATTCTTTGGCCAGATGATTGTTTGTTCACAGTTCTTTCTTTCTACACAGGTTAGGATCTTGGTTTTGGAAGAGTTAAGTAGAAGGTGGTTAATCAGTGGCCATTCGTAATAGGCTGTTGACTCTAACCTACTTTTTACAATTTTAGGATGTGTGTATCATCAGCATAGTTGTAGAAGGTTAAGTTGAAAGATTTGATGATGTCTGGTACAAGGTTGAGGTAGAGATTAAACAGGAATAGGAAGATGAGCAAACTTTGAGGTACACCACAGTTGGCGGTGAAAGGAAGTGACAAGAAAGGATGCAGTCACATAATGCTGGACATGATGTGAAGCTAGGAGGAGATCCAGTCTAGGATATTCCCAATGGATGCACAGCTCCTTCTACTCTCAACAGTAGCTCTTGGTCTTTGAACTGAAAGGAAAAATGAAGAAGCAAAAGAGTACAGAATAATATAACAAAAAGAAAGCAAGAAGGAAGACAAAGGCTGGTGATGCTTGGTAGGAATAACTCAAAGTATAGAAAGAAAGAGGTGGATTCACCATTAAGCAGAAGATCTGAAACACCTTCAGTAATCACTGAAGCATTTCCCCTGCACTGTTATATATATATTTTTTAATAGGGCCTGCTTCCTTCCTTCTGTCCAGGTGTTCCTGCTGTGTTTGTATCGGTGTGGGCCAGTGTGAGGGCATCCTTGGCAGACACACAGTAAGTATTTACTGCAATACTGTTCCACTTGGCACATGACAACAAATCCCACAGTACATCATTGCTCCTCTAAAGAAATCCATACTCCTCCAACAATACCTGAGCCCTATTCTTATCCTTACGTTAAGTCATGTTATGTTATGCTATATTATAGTCCGAAGATACCAAGTGAACTCATCTTGTAGTTCTAACTGCCTCATTGCAGGTGCCACACTATATTTGAAATGGGGTACACACAGTGTTTGCTTCCAGTTTCAGATTACACATAAGGTGCTTACTGTGCTTACAGCTTTAGTTTTAGCCTGCACAAATATCCACACCACAAATATGTACTTTGACAATACATATATATATTCAACCTACGTAGATGCAGAGTTAAGAATAGAAAATCTATATCTACCTGTATGTCCTTACCGCCTCAATATTTTAGTCCTCAATATTTTGGCTATGATATTCTGGTAATTTGATAATCGGGACTTCAGCACAGTTGGATGAGGCCCAGGATTGGAAGGACTCCTCTCTCCAAAATATTTCTACACACAAGCTTCTTTTCATTAGACTGAAGCAGAAGGGCTTTTGTAGGCTTTTACTAAATGAAGATGCATATTTTCCAGACCTCTACGTATTGTTGACCCCTTGGGTCATATCTGAGGAGCAGCAAAATGTAGTGTTACATTTCAAGAAGGAAATCCTGATGGAGTCTGCCTTTCTTAGCATGCTTTCTGTTAGGATATTGTATGCACTTAGATTACACACTTCTCTTCTGGACTTCATCAGCCTAGAGAACTAGGAACCGGAGTATTCAACAATCTAAGATATTGCTCAGTGGACAGGCTACATAGAGCCATATACAGAACTTCTATAGTCGACAATAAGGGGAAATAAATCCCTTGTAAGCCACTGTGGACCAGGTGACACTAACTCGAGTAATACATGAAAAGTGAATGTAATGGGGGCGGGGGCTAAGACTCTTCTTAGGATTGATATACGATGGACATGTGTTTGTCAGAGCTCTGTGGCTCAGCTGAATGAATAAATAAATGAATGAAAAAGGATTTGTAGATCGCACAACTACTCAAAGAGTGTCCCAGCGCTAGGGACCTAGGTATCATGCTAACCAAAGTGCTCAAGGTGAGGTAAACAAAAAGATTTTAAAAGCTTACTTGGACTGTGATTCATTTTGAATGCCACGAAGATTAAATGTGGGCCAATTCCAGGCTTGAGAAGCCAAAAGGGAAAAGGAGGAGCCACCTCTCCTTGAACGTTTAATTCTAGGCACCATTGTCAAAAGAACATCTGGATAGGAAATTATCTTATTATTAAAGGAACCAATGAAGCTAATGAGGACATATAGATATTGAATAAAGTCGGGCTCAAACATGAGCCCTGAGGTACTCCCAGGTTGAGAGTCTTGGTAGCAGATGAACAAGGGGCCATCGAGACAACTTGTCCTCTGTTGTCAAGGACAGAACCAATTCACTCCATTGCCAGACCTCCCACTCTAATATATGAGAGAGACTGTGTCAAATCATCAACACCAGCTCATCAACGGGATCCTAAACCTAATTTTAAAGTGGAGTTGAGGCTTGTGTTACAGTTTGAAAAACTGGCCAGATAGACTGAAAATTAATCTAAAATATATTAACATGGCTCTGTCTTTTAGCAGTTTAATGGGCAAGTGTACATTGGTCGCTTGAGATTTGACTGCATTGTAATTTGAATTTTGTATACATTAAAAAGTATTGCAGATGACACTACACAGAATGTTGTAGGCTTCTGTCGACTCTCAGGTCAAATATTCTATTCACAAATGCAGGAAGATGAAAATGATTAGAGGTGAATGTTAAAGGATCATCGCTGAATAAGTTGAAACGGTAGAGTGAAAGGATGACAGGAATGATAGAGGTACAATGATGCTGAGGGGGATGGAGGTACAATACTAATGGTGAAGTATATAGCTGGATGGTGGATGAAGGGGATTCATAACAAAAGGTGGACCACGAAGGATGTACAAGGTAGGTATAAATTCTAGGGGATGGAAGTTGGAAGATTACCATTTAGAATGAAAGGGGAGCTGGAGATGAAAAATGGAGATGAAGGATGGGTGATGGAGGATGAAGAGTGCAAGATGGGTTATGGAAGGTAAGGCAAGAATGACAGATGGTCAAGTATGGCTTAAGAAAAATGAAGGATTGGTGAAGGATGGATGATGGAGGATGACGAATGAGTGATAAAAATGAAAGTTGGATTATGAATGAAAATGTATGGTTGACGGACGGCGAAAGATGGGTAAAACAGGCAAAAGGAGGGTGAATAATGGGTGATGTAGAGTGAAGGATGGGTAACTGAAGATAAAGGATGTATGATGAAAGTTGAAGAAGGGTTAAGGGATGATGATTGACGGTAAAGAATGGATGATGGAAGATGAAGAGTAAAAGATGGAGGACATGGTTAATGGATGAAAGGTGGAATATGGGGAGTGTTGTATGGTTGATGGAGTATGAAGGATGGAGGCTGGAGAATGAAAGATGGGTGATGATGATTAAAGATCAGTGATGTATATGAAAGGTGGATGATGAAAAATGTAAAACGAGAGAGGGAGGATGAAAATGGGTGGATAAGTATGAAAGATGTCTAATGGAACATGAAGGGTGCAGGATAGTTCAAAGGGAACAAAAGATGGGCACTGAAGGATGAAAAGTGGTTGACAGAGGATGAAGTATGGATGATGAAGGTCTGATGGAGGTGATGGATGAGGACTGATGGACGATGGAGTTAAACGTTGGGTGAGAGAGAATGAAGGATGGATTATGAAGGTAGTAAAATTAAGAATGGATGAAGGGTAATAAACGATAATGAAGCAAAACTGATGAAATATGGGGGTGATGGAGGCTGAATGATGAGAAATGGAGGATGATGAATCCATGATGGAGGGTGAACGATGGGTAATGGAGAATCAGTGTGGGTGATGCAGGATGAATACTATGTGATAGAGGATTATAGAATGGGCGGTGGGGAATGCAGAGTCAGATGGAGGATCAAGGGTGGGATGGAAGATAGATAATGCAGAATAGTGTTTGAGAGGAAGTTATATGAACAACCAATTGAGTATGAAGATTTGGTGATGGAGGGTGATTATTTAGAGATTATGGTAGATAAAAAGGAAGAATGAATGATGAGGGATGGAGGACGAAGGATAGGCTGGAGAGTATAGAGGGTGTATGAAGAAGGATGAAAGATGAGTGATGGTGTTTGAAGGATTAATGATGAAAGATAATGGGCTGATGATTGAATTTGGAAGGTAAATCATGAAGCTGAAAGGGTTGAGAATGAAACATGAAGGAGGGATCTGATTAATTGTTTGGAGTGTGACATGCTTTATACGTAGCTAAAATAACATTAGAAATAAGATAATTACTGAAGAATTGAAAAAAGATGAGGAAGTGGGAAAGTGGGAAAGTGAAACAATGGTATTGAGTTAATGATGAAAACGGCTGAAGATTACAGTGTAGAAGGTCATGATGAATAGTAGGTGATGACAAATGAAACACAGAGAATGAGGGATTAAATGTTGTGCATTATGGAAATTTGAATAAAAGCATATGGTGAAAGTTTGCGAACAATGGATGGGACATAGTGGATGTTGAATGTAGTATTGAAGAACAGTAGATGAATGATGGAGGATCACTGAGGCTGAGTGATGCAGAGTGAAGGTGGAATGACTGACTACCATAATGACAGTGATGACTGGTAGATAATGTGGCACTAATGACAAGGGACTGTGAATGAAGAATTGAAGGTAAAAGGTGGATGGTAAAGAGAGGCTATCAAGTGTCAAATTATGTAGAAATAATAATAATAATAATTATGTAGAAAAGTAGATTGATCATGGTGAATTGAAGAAAAAGAATAGATAATTGATACCTGTACTGAAAAAAGGTGTAGGAAGGATGATGGAGAATGAAAGACTACAAATGCTCAATGACGAGTGAGTGGTAGATGATGAAAGGTGAAGAATAAAGAGATGATGAAGCATGGTTGAAAGGCGTATGAGATTATGAGAAAATGGGTAAAATTGGATGGATGATGGATAAGTATGGAAAAAGGATGGAGTATTAAAGTAGGACAAAGAATAATGGACTGATTAAAGATAATGATACAAGAGGTAGCATGAGGAATGATGTATGGCGACTTTTGAGTCAGGAACAGAGGATGTTGGTGAGATTAATGGAAGGTAATCTTGAACTAGAGACTGTCCCAATAATATTTTGCCTTTTTATGCATACGCTACATAGGTTTATTTAAGAGTTTTATTTAAGAGTTTTATATAGCGCTGGCCAGACCCGAGGGTATCGGAGCGCTTTACAACATACGTGTCAAGGAAATCACACAGTAACGCAGTAGTATCAAGGAAAACACACAGTAACGGGGTAGTATACATAGTGGTTCATGGCGCTTCGGAGGTCTGGGCACGCTGTACCACATTAAGTCAAGGAAGTCTGATGGAGTACTAGCAGTGTGCACGTTGGCTCAAGCCAACCTCCTTTAGGGATGTGGGGGCGAGGGAGGTGTCCGGTGGTTTGGTGGAGGTAGATGTCTTGATGGCAGAGAATCGGGCTGCTGCCAGGTTCCAGCTAGTGAGCTCCGGCGGCAGCTAACGATACGGGAGCGAACGATTGAGAAAGAGGTCTTTGAGCTGCATTTTAAATTTTGGGAAGGTTGGGGTAGTTCTGATGTGGACTGGGATGGAATTCCAGATTTTGGGCGCACTTCCAGAGAAGGAGCGGGCTGCGATTTTTTGTTTACGGGTTTTCGGCGGGATGAGGAGAAGCGTATTGGAGCTCCTGAGGCTCCTTGTCTGACCGGCCTTCTTAAGTTTGGAGGCCAGGTAGGCGGGTTTCCCTGTGTGCAGGGCTTTGTGCGTGAGGCAAGCAGTTCTGAAGTTGGCACGCATTTCGACTGGGAGCCATTTTAGCTCTTTGAGTGCGGGTGATATGTGATCGTATTTCTTTGCTCCTGTGATCATTCTGGCTGCTGCGTTGAGCGTTGTTCTGAGGGGAGCTAAGTGGCATTTTGCTGTACCTGTGAGGGCTGCGTTCCCGTAGTCTAGTCTGGACAGCACCAGTGATTGAGTAGCCTGTTTGAGGTCCTTGGGCGGGATGAAGGGTTTTATTTTGTTGAGTAATTTAAGGTTGAGGAAGGCGCTCTTTGCGGAGTTCTTGATGTGCTTGACCATGTCTAGTTTTGGATCGAGAGTGATTCCCAGCGATTTTACGGAGTCAGCCAGGGTGATATTGCTGTTGAGGGCGTCAATAGCTTTAAGCCATTCTATGATTTGGGGGTTCTCTTTTTTGTTAGAGATGAGGAGGAATTCCGTTTTGTCTTGATTGAGTTTCAGGTGATTAAGAGATAGCCAGTGTTGGACTTCACTAAGAGTGTCGTTGAGTGTTTGAATGTCATCGATGGAGGAGGTTTCGAGATAGATCTGGGTGTCGTCTGCATATAGGTGGAAGGGGATGTTGGTCTTTTTGAGAATGGTGGTGAGGGGTTCCATGTAGATGTTGAAAAGTTGAGGGGAAAGAACTGACCCTTGGGGGACACCTCTGCTGATGGGGTGTAAGTCTGACGAGAAGTTATTGATTTTTATTCTTTGTGTGCGGTTCTGGAGAAATGAGGAGAATCACTGTAGGACCACCTCTTCTGCACACTTTGAAGTACTTTGATGAGTAGCTTGTGGTCAACTGTGTCGAAGGCTGCCGATAGGTCTAGAAGTATGAGTAGGCAGCATTGGTCCGTGTCTAGTGACTTGTGGATGTCGTCTATGATGTTAATGATTGCTGTCTCTGTACTGCAGCCTTGTCGGAAGCCCGATTGGTGGGGGTCCAGGAGGTTGATGTTGTCCATGTGTTGGGTCAGTTGTAGGAGAACACACCTTTCCAGGATTTTGGATAGGAGAGGAAGATTGGAAACGTCTGAAGTTATTCAAATCGTTAGTGTCCAAGCCCGTTTTTTTTAGAAGTGGTGTAACTTGGCCGACTTTGAGGCAGTCTGGAATGGTTCCCGTTCTCAGGGAGCTGTTTATGATTTTGCTCCAGAGCGGGGCTAGGGAGAGTTTAAGTTTTTTAGCCAGTTGGGTGGGTATAGGATCGAGGACGTGTGAAGAGGGTTTGGAGGTGGAGATTAGTTTAACTATCACCGATTCAGAGATGGGGTTGAAGGATTTCCAAAGTTTTGGTGGGTGATTGGGTACGATATCATCTGTCCTTGGGGACAGGCTTCTGTGAGGGGGACTGCGGTTGAGATCCAAGGAGAGCTCAATCTTGGTGATTTTGTCGGTGAAGAAGTTGGCGAAGTTATCGCACAGGTCTTTGGAGGCCACAATCGAGGAAGGGGGGGGGGGCTTGGAAGTCTGTTGCCTGATGAGGTTGAAAAGTTCCTTGGGCCTGTTTTTTCGCGTTGTCGAGAGCAGTGCAGAAGAAGGACGTTTTTTCGTTAATGATGTGTTTTTTGTACTTCCTGCGAGTTGATTTGAGTTGCTTGCGAAGGATTGAGGTTGGGTTGTTCCGCCAGAGTCTTTCTGTGGCCCTGAGGTGTCTCCTTTTGGAGTTTATGTCCGTATTGAACCAGGATCTGGATGGAATGTTTCTGGCTTTTTTTAGTTTCAGGGGGGCTAGTTGGTCCAGAAAGGAAGTCATGGTTGTGTTATAGTGAGTTCTGGTGTGGAGAGATCATCCGTGGAGATGGGAAGGAGAGATCTCATCTTTTCCTCCAGGTTTGCCAGGGGGATCTGAGTAAGGTTTCTCGTCCATTTGGGGGGTCCAGCGCGGGGGGTTTGCATAGGATCGGTTGGCTGATGCGGAATAATATGAGGCGGTGATCATACCAGTCAACGGGCAGGATGTGGTCGATAAGGATTGTGTCGCTTTGGGCAATAATGGCATCCAGAATAGATCCTTTGTCGTGTGTTTCTTCAGAGCAGTGTTGGATAAGGTTGTTGTTATTTAGGAGATCGTTCAGGGATTGTATTAGCGGGTTGTTTTCCTCATTCCAGTGTAGGTTGAGGTCGCCTAAAGTTAAATAGTTTGAGTCTCGGAGTGAGCAGTAGGTAATCAGATCGGACAGGTGTTCCCCGAATGCTGTGGTGTTTCCCGGCGGATGGTAGAGGAGGTGGCAGAGTAGAGATTTGTTGTCGTTTGTCTTAATGTTGGCGGTTAGGCATTCAAACGTGTTGTATTTGAAGGTGTCTGATTCCGTCACGGAGATGTTGACCTTGTGTATGATTGCTATGCCCCCTCCTCATTGATCCTTTCTGTCTTTGTTGATGAGTGCATAGCCCGGGGGCACAAGCATGTCCAGGCTTGGGGAAGAGAATTCGTTTAGCCAGGTTTCAGTGATGAAGGTGATTTCTATGTCATGGGTGAGGATGGTTTCCGCCAGCTCAGTTGCATGTTTGGTGGCTGATCTGCAGTTAATGAGCATGCATTTGGTGGAGGTCGCCTCGTTTTTGTGTATCTTGATTAGGGGAGCCCTGGGAATATTGGTGAGGAAGGCAGGGGGTCTTGAGTGTCTCGGAGGGGAGCGGTCTCTTCTGAATCCCGTGATAACCTCGATCTTGGATTTTGGGGTGGCAGAGGTAGGAGTGTCATAGTAGGCGGCGAGCTCCGTCACTTCACTTGGGGACATATCCGCAGTTGTTCTTTTGGGTCTCTGTGATTTGTTTAAGAGGGGGGTTGAGATCCAGCTGGGATATAAAGCCTTGGGAGGCTGTTGCTGTCTGGTAATGGGAAAAGTGGGAGTCGAGAGAGGGAGTAGGCTAGGCTCTCTGAGTGTAGAGAGGCTTAGTAAGATTGCGTTAAGACCTAGTATTACAGTTTCTAGCTGGCTTTCCAGCAGAGCGAGACGTTGCGTTGTTTCTTCAGAGGGGGGGTGGGGGGGTTTAGTGCAGGGTCGTCCCGTGGGGGAGAGAGCTTGTCGTTGATATGTTGGCTTTTGGCGTTCCTGATGCCGGTGTTGACTGTGTGTAGAGCCGTGGGTAAGGGGCGTGGGGGATTGCGTGGTGGATCCCTGGTCCTCTTGCGTGTGGAAAGAGATATGAGGTTAGGTGTCGTAGATAGCGGGTTGTGGGCGTTAGTTGTTGGTTGGGTGAGGTGGAATGGGGAGGGAGGGGGTAGGTGGTGGTTGTCCGGGGGATGCGGAGCATCTATGGCATCGTACCTCCTGTGTGTGTTGGAGAGGAATAGTGTATTGTGCGTGTTTTGTGCGAGGAGGGCAGAGGGGAGGTAGTTGTCCAGGGGGGAGAGGATGACGGGGTTGACGGATGGTGTGGGATTGGTTTGTGGGGTCTCTTTGCGGGTCAGTCTGTCAAGGGGTGGGGAGTAGGTCGGATGTGGGTGAGAGGGGCCGTTACGTAGAGAGGGGAAGAGGGTGTTGAATGCTTCTAGGATGTCATTATTGGCTTGAACCAAGACTGTGCCGTTGTGGTAGATGGTTGCAGAGATGTTGCCCTTACGCCTAGTGTGGTTGGGGATAGAAAACGTTAGCTTGCAGCTGTAGGGAGTGTTGGTTGATTTGGTTATGTGGAGCTGTGATCTGAGCATGGAATTCCAGTTTTCTGGTCTTATGGTATGGAAAATGAGATCCATTTTCAATTGACCCTTGGAGGTGCAGTGGTACATGTCAGCGACTAGTGTTTCTGGGTGTTGACGAATCAGTCTGTGTTTCAAGTTTCTTTTCGCTTTCGAAGAGAGGTTGTGGGGGAAAGTGATGTAGAAGGAGTTTGGGCCATGTGGTTTAAGGTGTATTGATGTGGAGGGGCTGGGGGGGACAGTGGTGGTAGATGTCATTTTGAGTTAGATGGGCGGGAGGATGGCTCGACGGAGCTCTTCCCAGGCTGTTGGTCTGATACCAGACCAGCTGTTTCTAGTAGGCAGTATGTGATCTGTAATCACGGCAGTGTTCTGGGTTCCCTGGTCTGGGTTGGGTCAGAGTGGGTAGCCCTCAGAGGAAACCCCAAACTGGGGTATAAGAGGTGTAGTGGAGCTGGAGTCGGGGTGGCGGCTAGAACAAGTTATAGGGTGGTAAGCCTAGATGTATGTGGGTCCCTCCGGGATCTCCCTTGGTTGTGGGTGGTGTACTAGGGGGAGGTTAATAGGTATTGGTCCCGGAAGATGATGGTTATTTACAGCATAGGTGTTGAAACTTTTTGTTCTCGATAGCGGTGCGGGGGAGGCATTTCTAGTGCGGGGGCATCAGCGGTGAGTGTGCTCAGGGGGCCGCCATCTTAAGGTCAGTCCCAGGGGGCCACCATCTTAAAGTCAGGCGTCCAAGATTTGCGGCCAATTGGGGCGAAAATAAGGCCACTGAGGTTGCGGTGGGCTATGGAGAACCCCTATCTGTCGGCTTTGGTACCTTTTTTAATGCTCGGTGCTCACCCGTGCAGTTTTGTGACCGGGGAGAAGTTCTGAGTGGGTGTTGCGGGTGGCCATCTTGGGGACAGGCATCCGGGGTTTGCGGTGAGTTGGGATGAAATAAGGCATCCGAGGCGTTGGAGGCATAATACTGCGGTGGTCTCTGAGTAAGGCCCTTTCACTGAGCTACGGTGCCCTTACTTGTGGTTCGGTCTTCCTCCGCGCAATTCTGTGGTCAGGGAAAGTTCTAAATGTCCGTCACAGGCGGCCATCTTGGGGGCAGGCAGCCGAGGTTTGCAGTGAGTTGGGGCGAAATTAAGGCATCTGAGGCGTTGGGGGCATATTACTGCGGTGGTCTATGAAGAAGGCCCTTTCACTGTGCTTCGTGCCCCTTTCTCGTGTATCGGTCTTCATCCACGCGCTTTTGCAGTGAGGGAAAGTACTAAAAGTCCGTCGCAGGCGGCCATCTTGGGGACAGGCAGAATTGTTGATGAGAACGGTGGTTTTTTCACGCTTTTCACGGTGTCGGCTTCTTGGAGTTGCCGAGCCAGACAGTGGTCGATTGTCGTGCCGGACTCTTGCGGGTCTAATGCAGGGCTGTCCAGGAGTCGTCCGGTATGGAGTCCGTCGAGAACGATCACCTCCGAGGCATCAGTTACAATCCTGGAGGTGTCGAGCTCCGGATCGTCTGTTCCGGTGGTGGATGCGACGCGAATCTGGACTTTTCCTTTGGTTAGTACTCCGGTGAGTCGCTGGTTCTCGCCGTTGTGGGGTGAGGGGGGCAGCGGGGGTTTACGTTGGGGAGCCCAGGAGCTCGGTCTTAGTGCTCCTTTCCCACGGCCATAGGTAAGTAGAGGCAACCTGATATGGCAACACTGAGTGGTTCAAAGAGCCAAATGGCAATCCCATTGATAGTATGCACCAACAATATGTCAAACTTGAATGTGATGAAGAAGCTATTGCTACCTACACTGACAAGACTCATTGTTGCTGCCCTCTGAATACTTCTTTGTAGAAATCAATCAGGGATCTTGGGCATGACCAGAAGGGCTTTCTGCTAGATTTATCCTTCTAATGGATTACGATGAGTGAGTGAATTTACATAATCATGAGCCCTAATCAAGTGCTTAGTCAGCTGAGGGTTCTGATTGGCCACAGGAGGCAAAGCTCTGACGTGTTCTTATTTTCAATAGAGGACCACTAATGTCTAAAACATTATTGTCATATTATGCCCCATCTGTGGGGTTTTTCCATTATATTTTAGGTGCTGGGACCTTAGTGCTGGGAAAATGAAGTGGATTTATCAAACCCCCATTCTGGCAGCTATTGTGGTAAGTTGAAAAGACTGAGGTAGGTGGCACAGATTTTCTTTGTTGCATAGCTCGTCCAGAGGAACTCATCCACACCAATTAGGACTTTATGTTAAGAATTTTTGCTTTTTCAATTTATATGTTTGACCAAGTTAATTTAATGAGTGACAGATGGATTTATTAAGATCACAGTGTAAACTGCAGTACCTTTGTGCTTGGCTTTTGTAGGCAGTCTAGAGTAGTAGGCAGAAGTTAGATGTTGTCAACATCCTGCAGAACTGACGATGCCTAGGCAAGTCTTCAAGAGGAAAAGTATAAGAGAAAAATGCACTAAAAATTTGACTTTTTCTGTGAAATTGCAAGGCTAGTGGCTTGGTTGACAACATATATGTCAATGTCCAAGATATATATTTAGGCCCTCATTACGAGTTGAGGTATTTCGCCCGCAGCAATAACTATGAATGAAATACCCCAAATAGCAATTTCAAGAGTATCCAGATTTCAAGTGTGTCCAGGACTGGAATTATCAGGTCTGAAAACCCTGGGCCCAATAATTCTGGGCCCAGATACACCAGGCCTTGCATGGCAGTGTTTGCGGGCAGCAGCATCCTCCCTGACCCCCCCCCCTCCCCCCACACCACTTGCAGTAGTCTGGGTGTAGCAGACAATGATCCCCCTGGGCAGGCACAAATGTGCACTACACCTCTGCTCCCCCACTCCTCCTCATATCCCTCATCAGCACTCACGCAAACACTTTCCACCTGCTCACAACAGGTGGAAAATATCAGCTTTCTTTGACAAAATTAGGAAAAACTGCCTAGTAAAGCACCTGGTACCTCCAAGTTGAAGCGGTTATCCCCTATTTTGGGGTAAAAACTCATAATGGCAGGATTTTGGTGCAGAGACAACGGTTGGTCTCTCAGCAAAAAAGTCCCCGCCAATGTAATCAGGAGGTTGTAAGAGTTTTTAATGCAGAGCATGTTGGCTTGGAGGAACACTAAAGTAAAATATTATGTCTACTGTAAGATTTTGTGGTTTGAAAGGCTAGATTAGAGAGTACCAGTTTTAGACTAACCCCAACCTAGTGGCAGAGTTTTTAAACTTCGAAGCTTGAGAAGTTGATTTTTGGGAAACCAAAGGTATGTTTACAAGACTGACACAACCTGTAAGATAACCACTAAAACCCTACACCAAATATGCTCTTGACACAAAAAAATAATTTTCAAATATGTCCCGAAAGTTTCAAAACTGGTAGGAAGGTGCACAATATTTATTGTTACCCACCGTGGGGCATATTATCAAGAACACGCGATAAATATCGCAAATCGCGCTTGGCGCGTTTTTCATTATCGCCCTCTATCGCTGAATTACAACGCTGTGTTAGCGGCGTATTAGCAACGCTTTGCTAACAGGCGAAGTAAAATCCAGCGATAGACTGCGATAATGATCATTAGCGTGTGAAATCCTGCGATGATTTCACAGCGCTAATGAAATGCTTGTTAATAGGGGAGTGTGTACCTAACCACACAATCCACCTCCCATAGGCAATACTGCTAAGTCAGGTTTTTTTCAGGCGTTAGAATCATGCCATAATGGGGGCTTAGCGCGCTTTTTGTTATCACTTTGCTGTTCAGGGGCAGCGTTGTTGATACAGCGATGACGTGTTTGCGACTTTTTACATGTTGTTTTTCGTAGGAACGCCTATTTTGCATCTCATTGGCGATGTATATCGCTAACATGAGAAGCGTTACAAAACCGGCAGCTAACATGCACTAATGCATGTTAGCGCCGCCTTGTTAATAGGGCGATAAGAATATCGCCGCTTTAGCGGCAAAAAGTGCCGCTAAAGCGGCGATACTGCCCTTGATAATATGCCCCACTATTTGGAAATGTATTTTAAATCAGGAGGCAAGAATGAGACTTAATATCTACATATTCTTATTTTGCTAAGTGGAATTGTTTCAAAATTTACATAATTATGTTCTTGTTGGAAAATGAGCACGGTGAGTGGGTCTGACTAAAATTACTTCCAACAGTGACTACAAAAAAAGGTTTTACTTCAATGAGGTGGCCTTTGCCACTCTGGTGCAAAAACTCTGCACTGCACTCCCACTGTGCTCAGGACAGCATAATAGAATTAGCTCCACAACATAAGAGCGGAAGGTAAACAGTGACTACAAAAAAAGGTTTTACTTCAATGAGGTGGCCTTTGCCACTCTGGTGCAAAAACTCTGAGACTGCACTCCCACTGTGCTCAGGACAGCATAATAGAATTAGCTCCACAACATAAGAGCGGAAGGTAAACAGTGACTACAAAAAAAGGTTTTACTTCAATGAGGTGGCCTTTGCCACTCTGGTGCAAAAACTCTGAGACTGCACTCCCACTGTGCTCAGGACAGCATAATAGAATTAGCTCCACAACATAAGAGCGGAAGGTGTATCACCATTTTCAGTAGCAACCACACTTCAAACAAAGCAGTGGAAAAACTGCTAATGGTTCTGCACTCTGCAGTCAGGGAGTCTGCATTCCGCTACCCTTGTAATAGAGCAAGGCAACACAGAAGTTTGCAAATGGTACGTCCTCTGTTTTTTAATGCCCACCTCTAAATCAATCCTTTAATTCTGAACTTTAGCAGATCATGGTGACCTAGCAGGAACTAGTCAATTACGACGTGTGAGCTTGTATCCTCTGAACTTCAAGATCCAAGAAAGAGAAGGTCTTGTCGAGCCACAAGATGCTAAAATCCTGTCCCATTTTCAGGATGGCCACATTAGATATGAGTGAGAGGCATTCACATAAAGTTAATTTCATAGAGCTTATTTGATTATTGTTTAGTTTGAGTTATGATCTGATCAATGAGGTGACGAGTCCAGTCTGCCCCAGGCATAGCATTAGATCTGTTCTCACCCAAAGTTCTGATCTCAGCCTGTTGAACATAAAAATGAGGTCGACAACACTGCAGGCGGTCTCCAGATTCAACACTACTGCCCTCCTGACATTGGGGGCTGAGATCATAACATCACAGTCGACATTTTAACCTGCAACAAAAGCTCACCTGCAATATTGACTACCGCTATGCAGTCAAATTACACACAGACAAAAGGATATCATATTCATACTTATATACATTTACTATATGGTGGTAGGCGATATTGTAGATGCAGTATTTTTTGCAAGTCTATATTTCTGACCGCAATATTGTGACATACATACTCTCCTTTTTGGGGAGAGAAATCGCTTTAGACATTATCACTGACACTAAGGGATAGACTTTTCAATCACATACACAAATCAGACGTAAAGTATAAATTCTGAATCCCTGTGTGATTTGAGTTTAATGATTTAAAAGTAGGATGAAATGATTTTTCAGCAGGCTGGTGATTCTTAAAGACAAAAAAAGGATTGGGCATAAACAGCCATGAACCTCCAATGAAGAGGCAAGTGAATGTGTGCCACTTCATATATGGTGTGCAATTAGTGGGCCTCCCAATGTCCTCTATGCCCCTTCCCTCAAATCTGTGATACAGCGCAGGGGACAAGGCATCCACTCATTTGCAACAAGTAAGAACTCAAGCAAATGAGGAAATCCCCCTTTGGGATTGCATGGCTATGATCAATATTATAGAAAGCGTCCTCACCAGTGTCTGCAGTACCTTCTGTAATAAAAATGCCTTAAGTTTGCAAAACGTCTGCTGGACCTCCAGGGCACATTATATAATATGGCATCAGGAAGGCCCAACAAATCTATGGTTTGCATCTTCTCTCCAAGACTGCTTTGTCTTTTCTAATGGATTGCAAGGTTAATTGTCGATCAATTAGAAATGAGGTATCAACAGTATCTGTCCATGTGAGACGCCAAAAACCATGCTTGACTTCCTCTGCTCTTTCTGTCTCCCGTTACCCAGATAAACTTTTTCCTATTTATGAACATTGTGAGGCTCTTGGCATCAAAGCTTTGGGAGACTAACACAGGAAAATTGGACCCAAGACAGCAGTACAGGTGAGTGTGCACCGCATAGGAGCAGACTTAAGTGTGCAATAGTGAGAGTAGCTTTCATTATACTTCACTAGTACCATAGGTGTGGTAGTTGCATATTTGGCTTATTTTTTATGCACAATTTCCATTTTTCCGATGGGCGGAGAGGGCGTTGGAGACATGGAAGGCTATGGCCTTGCCTGCTCCCTCTGGTGTAGGTGGAGCCAAGGCAGGGGCTGGACTGTACTTGTGCCCAAAGCCTGTACCTAGAGGGTTTGTACCCAGTAAAACGTTTATTCTTGCACCTGTAAATTTCAGGTGCACCAACACTGTGTCACTTGAGGTATGGTCAAGCGGAACACTCAGAATGGACACTGCTTCACCAGACCCATATGGAGGGATTATGTTGGAAGCAATGCTGTAACTGCTGTACAGCTCCATTTTGTCTAGGAACACTAAAGACCAAAACTTAATCAAGGCCAAGCAGGATCAGCAGCCCTCTGTGGTCAAGGAGGCCTGGAATGTGTTTCTAACACCACCCCTGCTCCATGTATGCCTGCTTGCTAAAACGCAGGACAGTGAGCCCTAGACAGTTACTGCAGGCCACCCCTCACCTGCAGAATGAAACATACTATAATGAAATGTCATGTTAGGAGGAATTTCTTCAGGGCAAGCTTTTGCCACCTGTACATCTTCGAGGTATTCCTATTTTTTTGTTTTGAAGACTAACATCTACTCACCAAGACACAATTCAACTGGCGCCCAATGTAAGAAAGAGCAGAAATGACGTGAGGTTTTAGTGCCCTTCTGAAGATATGGTGATCTACTACAGATTTTCCTCAGATATCATATAACCCCACGTGTCCCCTATTGTCCATTGCCAATAAAAGATAGCGTCTTAATGCCCTTCAGCCCCCTGGAGTGGAATGAGAGCCATTGGTCAGGGTATATACTGGCACATGCATCAAGGAAGGCTTTTGTGATTCCTTAATTGCGATTAATAAGGAATCGCAATTAAGGAATCGCAAAAGCCTATGCATGTAGGAATCGCTATAAAAATAGCGATTCCTAAACATTCCTTAATTGCGACTCGCAAATTGCGAGTCGCAATTAAGGAATGCCTTCCTATTCATTCCTATGGGCCTACAGGCCCATAGAAATGAATGGGAGATTGCATGCGCAATTTGCGAGTACCAGTAGGTACTCGCAAATTGCTCATGCAATTCAAGGTGCAAGGGTGTCAAAATGACACCCTGTTGCACCCTGAAATTGTGATGTGCACCCATGTTGCGCACACACATGCCCCAAGGGCATGTGTGTGTGTAACCTAAAACTTAAAAAAATGCATTTTAGAGCATTTTTCGAAGTTTTGCAAATTACAGACAAGTTTTATTTGTCTGTAATTTGCGGTCCCAAATAGCGAAATCGCTATTTGAAAGTGCTTCTAGCATTGCATTTAAGGAATCGCAAATTGCGATTCCTTAAATGCAATCATAATTTAGGAATTCGCAATTAATTGCGAATTCTTAAATTGCGCATAGGAAACACTTTCATGCATCTGCAAAGGCCAATTTGCGATCGCAAACGGCCGATTTTTGCGAATCGCACCGTTTGCGATCGCAAAAACCTTTGATGCATGTGCCCCATAGTTCCTTATTACCGTTCTAAGGACCGAAGGTGCTGCAGCCCGTGCTTTCCAGCATGATAAGTTTTAAGGGTGGGGTGTTTAGAGAGTGGTGTCACACGTGCAGTGTCAACTTTAACCAATGGGGCTTTGTGACCATCGCCGATTGCCATAACCAGCCTTCGCCCTCCGAAATGAGCACAGGCACGAATTTCAGTGTGTGAAACTCCGTTATTGGGAAGTTATATTAGTGGGCATGGCTTACATTCCCTTGGGTAATACATGGAGCATCCCATTCAATGCCCTACCATTTAATGTGGTAATGCTCTACTAGTCCATGACATCTCAGATTCTATATTGACACCCCTTAGGGGCAACCTATACACAACAGCATGTCTCATCCAGGACCTGAAGAAATATGATCACATCACCCCGACCTAAAAGAACTCCGTAGGCTCCCCTTGCTGGCCTGCTCTATCTGAAAAACACAGCTGCATAATTTACAAAGCCATCACAACCAACACCCACGCTTACCTTGCAGACAAGCGCACCATCTCTGGTGGTTCTCAGCACACCCGCAGCCAAGACACCATCAGACTTTCAGAATGTAGTACTGTAAAAAAGAAAACACACAAGACAGCAGACATTTAAAACCCATGCACCCAGAATCTGGAACTACATCCCTATATCCACCAGGACCGCCCCAACTCTGCTCCAATTTAGGAAACAGTTGAAGACTCACCTCTTTAAAGAACACTATATCAGAATGCTTTAACAGTCCAGCTTCCTCTTTTATTACTCACTGATTTTATGCTCCTCCACCCGCAGGCTACCACCTGCGCCTCATCCCTGGTGGCCAGTGGTAGGCCGTAGGTAGGTTCTTGTCGTTGTGAGCGTCACTGTTACTGTCTTTCCCCTCGATATTTGCACCCACTCTGTTTTTCCACTGTTTTGCCCTTCCGTTCTGTGCCCCCACTGCTGTGACTGTTTTCGTTCTGTGCCCCCACTGCTTTTCCACTGTTCTTGCCCTTCCGTTCTGTGCCCCCACTGCTGTGACTGTTTTCGTTCTGTGCCCCCACTGTTTTTTTTCCCACTGTTTTTGCCCTTCCGTTCTGTGCCCCCACTGCTGTGACTGTTTTCGTTCTGTGCCCCCACTGTTTTTTTCCACTGTTTTTGCCCTTCCACTCTGTGCCCCCACTGCTGTGCACTGTTTTTCGTTCTGTGCCCCCCTGTGCAGGGCCGTTTCTAGGTGTTTTGCCGCCCTAGGCGAGAATTGAAAAATGCCGCCCCCTCCCGAATGCCCGTAAATAGATTTAAGCCGGTGCATTCTCTATTCAAGGAACGCGAACGCTTATTGTGACTGGCAATGGCATTGGTACAGCGCGTACCTGACCAGGCCTTAAATAATTAGTCCCCTATATTTTTTTTACATTTGAACTACCCTGCCTCCCTGCCGCTGCCAGCCGACCCGGTTCCCATCCCGGCCTCCCCCCGGACCCCGGTACCTGATAGGCCTGCAGGCGGGCCGCAGCGCCGCGGTAACTCTCTCTCTGCTCTGCCTCTGCCTGCCTCTTCTTGCTGGCCGCGCGCGCATAGGCACAGCCGCCGCGGCCGAACGTGACCTCACGTCACCCTGGTCATCATGATGATGTCGACGACGGTCTGATTTGAAGGCGAGCCGCGCCCCCGCTACACCTACACTACCTGGTAGTGGTAGATTCATTCAATAATAGAAAGAAGTGAGTCAGGACAGAGAAGAGAGTAAAGAAGAACTCTCATGTTTTTAACTTTTGCCACGGCACGCCGCCCGGCCGCCGGCCCCCCTCCACCGTTTTGCCGCCCTAGGCAGCCGCCTAGTCCGGCCTAGTGGTAGAAACGGCCCTGCCCCTGTGCCCCTTTTGATTTCTGTACCCCTTCGCCCTCCCGTTTCCCGCCGCTGGGTCCCCTGCGGCCCCGCCCCCCTCGCTGACCACTCGCTGCCCCTGCCTCCCGCCTCCCAGCTGCTCCTCCCTCCCACCTCCCCATATATGGCGGCCGCGCCTAAAGCAAGCCCGTCTGCGCCCGTCCGCGCCCAGCGCCAGAACCCCTGGCCCCCGCATCCGCCACAAAGACCACCTCCGATACGACGCCAGCACCCTCATCGCTCTCAACCCAGGACGGACCTCCACCTGCTTCAAGGCCGCCCCGAAACGCACCCATGGTCCCTTCACCTGCCGGAACTGCAGCTTCACCTGCCTCGGAGAGCCCGAGACTCCAGCCAAGAAGGACCTCAACCATCTCCAGTGCATCCTACTAAACACCCGCTCCGCACGCAAACACGCCTTCGAGCTCTGGGACCTACTCGACACCTCATCACCGGACGTCGCCTTCCTGACAGAGACCTGGATGAACGAATCCTCCGCACCCGACATCGCCATAGCCATCCCCGACGGCTACAAGATCACCCGCAGAGACCGCACCAACGGAATCGGAGGAGGAATCGCCATCGTCCACAAAGACAAAATCAGGGTCTCGAACAGCACCGACGACACTCTCAGCACCGCCGAACACATGCACTTCCAGATCCACACAGATCCCAACACCACCGTAAGAGGCACCCTCATCTACAGACCCCCGGACCCCGACCCCAGTTCAGCGACTCCATCGCCGACTTCATCAGCACGCACGCCCTGACCTCCACCGACTACATCCTCCTCGGAGACCTGAACTTTCACCTGGAGAACAACAACGACAGCAACTCCTCCACCCTGATCGACAACCTCGCCAACCTCGGACTGAAACAGCTCGTCACGACGCCGACCCACATCGCCGGACACACGCTCGACGCCATCTTCTCCTCAAGCTCCCACGTCTCCTTCAGCCACACCTCCGAACTCACCTGGACCGACCACCACTGCATCCACTTCACCTTCCGGAAACGCGCCGCAAACCACCGCACCCTACAGATCCCCCGCAGATGCTGGAGCAAAGTCACCGAAGACCAACTCCAGACAAACCTCGCACTCAGCCCACCCACCGACCCCTCCAACCCCGACGCCGCTGCCCGCAATCTCAGACGATGGATGGACGACTGCGCCAACACCTTAGCCCCACTGAAAAAACCAACCTACAAAGACACCAGCAAGAGAGCCAGCAAGAACTCCTAGCATCCAAGCGCACCTGCCGGAAACTGGAGAACAAATGGCACAGCGAGAAGACGCCGGACAGCCGCGCAGCCCACAAAGACGCCATCCGCAACCACCATCACCTCATCAGGTCCGCCAAGAGGACCTCCTTCAAAGACCGCCTCGACAACACTAACACAACAGCAAGGAGCTCTTCAGCATCGTGAAGGAACTCTCCAACCCCAGCTCCAACGCCAACGACATCCCGCCGTCGCAAGCCCTGTGTGATTCCCTCGCCACCTTCTTCCACCGCAAGATCGCCGACATCCACGACAGCTTCGACTCCCGGACGACCCCAACAGGCCCCGACACATCAGACCCGCCGCACCCCATCGACCACGACCCCTGACAGCCTGGGTCAACGTGAACACCGAGGACACAATCAAGACCATGGGCACAATCCACTCCGGCTCCCCATCAGACCCTTTTCCACACCACATCTTCAACAAAGCCGGCAGCTCCATCGCACCCTACCTGCGCAACGTCATCAACCTCTCCTTCGAGACCGCAACCTTCCCAGAGAGCTGGAAACACGCCGAGATCAACGCCCTACTCAAAAAACCCAAGGCGGACCCGAGCGACCTCAAGAACTTCCGGCCCATCTCCCTGCTTCCATTCCCAGCTAAGGTCATCGAGAAGATCGTCAACAGACAGCTCACCCGCTACCTCGAAGATAACAGCATCCTGGACCCCTCCCAGTCAGGATTCCGCAGCAACCACAGCACCGAGACCGCCCTCATCGCCACCACAGACGACATCAGGATCCTGCTGGACAACGGCGAGACGGCGGCCCTCATCCTCCTGGACCTCTCCGCCGCCTTCGACACTGTCTGCCACCACACACTACACACACGCCTCCACGACGCAGGGATCCGAGACAAGGCCCTGGATTGGACCACCTCCTTCCTTTCCGGCAGAACCCAGAGCGTCCGCCAATCCCCATTCAGATCCGAAGCCTCTGAGATCATCTGCGGCGTACCCCAGGGATCTTCCCTCAGCCCGACACTGTTCAACATCTACATGGCTCCACTCGCACGCATCGCCCGACAGCACGACCTCAACATAATCTCCTATGCCGACGACACTCAACTGATCCTCTCCCTCACCAAGGACCCCCTCACCGCCAAATCCAACCTCCAGGAAGGAATGAAAGCCGTCGCCGACTGGATGAAGTGCAGCTGACTTAAGCTGAACACAGACAAGACGGAGATCCTCATCCTCGGCTCCAACCCATCAGCCTGGGACGACTCCTGGTGGCCCTCGTCACTAGGGGCACCCCCGACACCAACCGACCATGCACGCAACCTGGGAGTCATCCTCGACTCAACGCTCACCATGACCAAGCAAGTCAACGCAGTCTCCTCCTCCTGCTTCAACACCCTCCGCATGCTCCGCAAGATCTACAGGTGGATCCCGACAGACACGAGAAGATCAGTCACCCAGGCCCTCGTCAGCAGCAGACTCGACTACGGAAACGCCCTCTACGCAGGAGCCCCGACCAAGCTCATCAAACGACTGCAAAGAATCCAAAACGCCTCTGCACGCCTGATCCTCGACATTCCACGCCACAGCCACATCACCCCCACCTGAAAAACCTGCACTGGCTCCCCGTCGACAAGAGAATCTCCTTCAAACTCCTGATCCACGCACACAAGGCACTCCACAAAACCGGCCCAGCCTACCTCAACAGTCGACTCTCCTTCTACATTCCCAACCGTCAGCTCCGCTCCGCCGACCTCTCCCTGGCCACCGTCCCGCGCATCCGGAGAACCACCACCGGAGGCAGATCCTTCTCTCACCGCGCCACCAAGATCTGGAACACCCTTCCCCTCAACCTACGACAGACCCAAGACCTGCTGACCTTCAGGAGACGACTCAAGACCTGGCTATTCGACCAGTAGCGGCAACACCCCCCCTCCTCTCCCTCAGCGCCTTGAGACCCTCGCGGGTAAGTAGTGCGCTTTACAAATCTTGTGATTGATTGATTGATTGATTATGCTTGTCTTTGACCATGTACTGCGCTCCACTGCCTTTTGACTAGGTTTGCACTATAGAAATACCATATATATACACACATACATCAGGTGGATCAGTCCCACCCACAGTGCTGGGACATGGCTTATAGTCCTTTTACAACATAGTCACACAGAGATCACCATCAAACATGTGTACTGCAACACATATATGAGGTTGTAGTATAATTGGCCAGGACGAAACCAGTACTTCAAACGTTACTGCCAACACCAGGCACCTCAGGTTGTCCTGGTCCCTATGGCTTTCCCTGACCTAGGGGAAATGATGGGCATTGAGATGGATGGACAGCGAAGGGCCGGTGGATCTCCAGTGAGAGATGACCCGCTTATTACCTCCCCCTTAGAAACTATATTACACCACTTGACCACAAGGTGAATAAGCTACCACCCATCCAGTACTAAGGTAGAAGACTGCTCAGTGCCCAGACACTTCCACAGGGTTCATGGCCTTTGTGGTGATCCAAAATGTCTGCCCATTTACTCTGCTGTTCAAAGAGGAGTACCTTCCAGCAGGTAAGGATGAGTCTGTTACTTATCGGTCCAGCTCTTGGCTGACCTTGGTAGTCGGGCCTATTGTGGAAGAACTTTTACAAGTGCAACCCTCACCCACACTACACCAAGTGGTGAAAGCCCTGAACCCATTGGAGCCTTTCTTTTCAGGGACTCTCTCTCTTCAGAACAAGCCAAAGTTCAGGAATGTCTATCCATCTGCATGGCCAATCACACAGCTACTGTGTACAACCATGACAGTCAGGCCCTATTCATGCATTAAATTAAGCTAGTCAACCGTTGCTAAGGAAACCTGTAGGGTGTCAGGCTCCTACCTGGAAGGACCAATGGGAGCATGCATACCAAGTGATCTCACCCTCAAAATAGGAACAATGTTATGTTACGCAGATTTGTGGAGCACACTACCACCTGTGAGGGTATCCTGGCGTTGAGTAGGTGTGAGTCTAGCCAAATCTATGGCTTAGCGGGACTACTCGAAAAGCCAGGTCTTCAGCTTCTTGCAGAATGCAAGTAGTGAGAAGGAGGCTCTTATTTGTAGTGGCAGGTCATTCCACACTCTAGGAGCGATGTAGGAGAAGGTTTGGCCGACATATCTGGTTTTCCTTATGTGCGGGATGTGTACAAGTAGGAGTCCAGACGAGTGGAGGCGTCTGGAAGGTTTGTGAAAGCAGCTGTGATTGTTGAGGTATTCTGGGCCAGTTTATGTAGTGCACTCCTTTCGTGTGTCTAGGGCGTGCGTGATGGTTTTCCGGATGCTGAGTGGGAGCCATTTGAAAATCATCCTCAGCATCTTAAGGGTATGGAAGCATTAGGCGGTGACGGCACTGACTTGGGCGGTCATGTCGAGTTTGCTGTTGATGACGATCCTAAGTTTCTTGGCGTGGGTGGTGGGGGTGGGTGTCGGTCCTAGCTCTACTGGCCACCAGGTGAAGTCCCACAGTGAAGTGCTTTTCCTGAAGATCACGATTTTGATCTTGGCAGTGTTCAGCTTCAGACAGTTGGTCTTCATCCAGTGAGCAATTTCAGTCATGCAGATACTGAACTTGAAGAACACTTATCTGTCCATTTCCTCCCTGGTAAGTGACCCCTTGCAAAACTGATTAAGTGATCTGTAGACAGACTGACTCCATTCAGGAGGATGTCAATTATGACAGACAAACCTGTAAATATTAATGCATACTTGACTTTATTGTGTCAACAAAGCAATTCAGACTAGGCATTAGGAAAGGTCAGAGACATGCCCCGTTTCAGCATGTGGTATATGGACCCAGTAATGCAGCACATTCATTTTTCCACTATCCCTACCAGGCATTTACTAACGGGTAAGAGGCCTGGGGTCCAAATTGATAGAAATGTATTTATTATGTATCATAATGCATATGAAAAGAACCAAAACCATAGCCTCTGTTTCCTTACAGTTCACTCTCATCACTGGAATTTGCCATGTAGGCCTCAATTACGAGTGAGCTGGTACGGGGGAGGGAGGGCATTTACCGCACCTAGCAAATACCAATGCCACAGGTGAGATATTTTCTGAGTGCCGTAAAACCTCCTGTTCTGGGTTTGCCCACGATTAATGGGGAATAGCATAAAGAGTAGGTGCGCTTATGCCAAATTCATCAAGACAAGATTAAGGACATTTAAGATTGCATTCTTAGACATTGGTACTAACATATATTTACTGTTGATCAATAGCAGGTTATATGAAGTGAATAGCCAAAACATAGTTAGAGGGAAAATTGAGGAGTGCACAGTCATAAATCTGAAACTGTGGGCCTCATTTACAAGCCTATACTTTTTCAGACGCTCCAGCAGCGCAATGTGCCTGCCCATATTTCAACAAGACAAGTAAAGTCACCCTGCGTGACTTTTCATGGCCTTGTAAATATAGGCCCCTTTCACACATTACTCTGCTTGAAAGAGGCGTTCCATGGGTGTTGCTGGGAGTGTTCGTATGCAACATCCATGGAACCTGACACATTCCCAGATTTACAAAATGTCATAAACCTGGGAATGCGTCAGAATCTTACGCCTCCCAGGGGAGGTGTAGGAGTGGAACAACGAGGAGAAATACTTTTATTTCTCCTCGTTTTTTGCTCTTTCTATGTGGGCTGCATTCTGCAACACACATAGAAGGAGCAAAACGCCATTAATGATTGTTTTTGTGCAGGAAGGTGTCCCTTCCTGCACAACAACAATCATCCCTGCAACGCAGGCACCCTTGCACCATGGCGTAAGGGTGTCTGCGTTGGCGCATGCCTGCTGTTTGTGTGCCGTCGCAGGGGAGAAGGACAGGAATGAGTCATATCTTGTAGATACGGTGCATTCCTGCCCTTTTATTTTGACGCACTGCAGCGCAGCAGGAAGGCTTGTTGCGCTGCCGTGCATCAAAATATAGTAAATGAGGCCCATAGTTTCTTGTCTTATTTTTGACCTATGAGTAAGAATACTACCTTAAATTTCCTTAACCTTGCCCTGATGAAGATCTCCTAAAATTACCTCTGAGATCAAAACATTAACATATACAGTCTTTAGGACCGTCTTTTTCTTGTCTTATGCGAAATACCAAATGACACCGTTTTATTGAGTGATCTTCAGTTTATGTCTGGTGTATTGATTAAATCATCCATTAGTGTGCTTCTGCTTTACCTTTCATTATACACCAGGACACTGCGCCGTCTCGCCACTTCTGTATGTATTTGTGCTGTAGCACCTTTGCACTATTTAAGGACGTATAAAACTGATCATCATATTTCACGTATTTGCTTCCCACTTTCTCCTGACATCGATTGTTAGCATCTTTGATTTACACAGTGTATTTGTTGTATGGAAGAAATCGGGTACTTGGGAAAGCTGATAAAAGTTTCTCTTATGCATTAAAATAATCTAAGTATAAATCAACAGACCGGAGTTCCGCCCACTGATTAGTTGGAGCATGTAATGCTAAATTTTGCACATTTTGGAGCTACATTTATACACATCTCAATGCAGTAATTGGAGGGGAAACATGAGAAAAGTGAAACTACAGATAGACACTATTGAGTGGGTGCTGGGTTCTTTTCCTGGGAAGAATGTGAGAAGGCCTTGATAAGTGATGCAACAAGTTAGAGTAAAAAGGCAGCTTTCACTAAATCTACAGTTCTCGCTTCGTTGTGCCAAATTCAGAATTAGGCTATGCTTACTAGAACAGTTGGGCTAAATGTGCATTGTATTTTTCCCAAATATGTTTATTTAATTTTTCTGCATACAATACAAGGCACGCAACTGCGCACCACCAACCATATTTACATTGGAGTGGAAATACAATCTTACAGTGTTTAAAATAATAGAGTACAGTGTCAATTCGTACACAGTGTTTGGTCATTTGGCACTGAGCAGTGAATGTTAGTCGAACATCAACCATATACTATTGGGATTGAGTGGGTTGGGGCTAAATGTGCATTGCACAACATAGGATAAGAAAATTGCAGTGCAATTCAATTATATGTAAATGGGCAATACATTTAAGGATTTAGTGTGCAGGTATAAAAACAAATGTACAACGGTTAATACAAACAGCTAGGTATGGGAAACATTATTTCCTCAGTTGGGATGTTTAATTGGCCCCTCTTAATATTGAAAACATTCCCTAAATTATCCCAAAATCACCTCCTCTTCCTCAGAAGAAGGAATGTGATAAAACAACCAAAGAAATCTTGGGGCATATTAACAACGAGGCAATAAACAATTATCGCCGCTTTAGCGTCCGTTTTCGGACGAAAAGCGGCGATAATCTTATCGCCTAATCAGCAAGGTCACGCTATCGCGTGAATCCTTGCACTATCGCCCCTTTCCCCAACGCCCATCCTTGCATCTCTAATGAGATGCAAAGTGGAGCGTTACTGGCGTACCCGGATGGGCTACGTTGCAAATATCGCCGATGTGCACATCGCGATATTTACAAGGCAGCCCACAGGATTATAGCAGACGTTAAATTTTGGCGAAAACGGCCGTTTTCGCCAAAATCTGCGTCTACTATAATCCTGACTTACCTATGTTAGACGTAGGAGATGGATTCTGCTGATACGACCACAGGGTCGTATCAGCAAGGTTATCGCCGTTTTGAAGGGAACATCGCTGGAAAGCCAGTGATGTTCCCTGCAAAAGGGCGATAACCTCGCTATCTCTGGAATCTTTATCGCCCTGGAGTAACGCGTTGTTAATAACGCGCTACCAGGGCGATAAATACTAGAGATAGGCGGCGATAATATAATTATCGCTAAGCACGGCCAGCGATAATTATCGCTGGCCGTTGTTAATATGCCCCCTTGTTTTTTATGTGCTCTTGCTACCGCGATTGTAACCTGTGTAAAATAACACAAACGTCAGTGTGATCATGAATGTCCTGTCTGTTCCTTGCCCATAGGAAGCTTCTGAAATCCACCCTCGTCCTGATGCCCCTGTTTGGGGTGCATTATGTGGTGTTCATGGCCATGCCTTACACTGACGTGATGGGCATCCTCTGGCAGATTCAGATGCACTACGAGATGTTCTTCAATTCCTCACAGGTCTGTTTCCGGTCCCATCTGTGCTTGCTCAGAGGACACAATTCACGTTTACTTCATGATTAGGGCTCCCAGTTTTATGGTATTTATTTTTTTGACACTTCCGTCTGTATTTATCCATATTTATTTTTTGTTAATTTTATCTGTATTTATCCATATTTAGTTTAGGTTTTGTGAAACAATGGAGGTGAAACTGGTATATTTCCACATTTCTTTAACTGATGAATATGCAGTCATGCTTGAAAGCCTGCCAGGTTTCATTGATGTGAACACACGCAGAAGATAAATCAATGCACTTATATGAAAATATATGCAAATTTCCTTATCAACCTTGTGCATATCTACTGCTGTTTAAACCTCTTTACTAAAATGTCTCTTTTTGAACCCCTTACCTATCAATCCACACAGCTATTGGCCTGGCAGTCATGGCAGAGGGTATTTAGAATTACTCAAAAAGCAACTCAATTTCCGTTTTTATCCACATTTCAAAATAAATACAGATCAAAAAAATATTTTTGTCTGTATTATCTTTAAAAATCAGTAAAAACGGAAAACAGGGAGCCTTATTCATGATCCACAGCACGTCAGTATCGTCGCTCGTGCCGTCATATCATAGCCAATATGTTTTCTGAATCTTCTCTTGCCACCCTACCCGGTATGTGTTTCCAATCTCACATCACTACTTAAGTGTTTTCCGATTCACTACTACTGTCACTGAGCTTCCTACGTGTTTCCTGATTCTCTTGCTACTAGGGTCACCTTACTTTCTATAGGTTTTCTGCTTCTTCTGCTGCTGCTGTCACATTCACTGCAAAATTCCCATGGGTTTTCTAACAACTGTTCTGCCATAACTACAAAAATCAGTTTGATGAGTTTCATTGTATGACATTAGGTGACCACAACGAGGCAGAATTTAAAATGAGAATTGGGCAACATTTAACGGCAGAAAGTGCTTCGAATGTTAGCGCTCCCCCTGCTGACTGGAGGACACTGCACCCAGAAGGACAGTAGTGCCCTGTGTAGTGTGGAGTTGGTGCTCTTTCATGGCCAAAATAACTGAAGCTTCTCCCGTGCCATCCTTTGAGAGTGTCAGGCCGAACGAAAACTAATTTCATAATTTATAAAATGGCGCTAACGTAAAATCCCGTGAAAAGCGGTGAGAATGTAATTTCTTCCACAAGTGTAATTTCAGCTGGAGGATTCTCAGCCGCCGGAAGACTTAGCAGGAACAAGCTGTTGTGTGGCAGTGCTTTCCCATGTCTGAGAACGATTCACCTGTCATAGACCGGAGGGACCAACCACCTCAGCATGGCTTCAGCAGCTCGGCGCTGTTCATGCAGAGAGCCGTTCCAAGCTCTAGAGAGAAAACAGGTTGGAAAGAGATCGCACAGGGGTAAGAGGAGCAATCTGGTGGGCCAAGTGGTACATCACCTTGAAATCGAGGCACTTTTATGTCAGCCTCATGGTAGGCACCTCAGATGGAAAGAAATGTGGGAGTTTAATGGGCATGCAAGCACTGGCTCCACTTTGGGATTCATGTTGCTAGTGCTTACAACTTACGAATAAGTTTGAAAGTCGATTGGAAATATTGGTGATAAAAAAATGTTTCTTTTTTCATTTCTTAGCGTCTTTTTGCAAAGCTGAAGCTCTGATATTTGTGGCTTCATTCGAGTATCTGTTTTTGGACTGGAGGCCAAACCAGATAGTGATCTTAACAGGGCAATTAGTAACCAGCCTAACTTTCCTGGCTTCACGCTACACTTACAGATGGGAGACAGAGCAGTTTGTCAAAGCTCGGTCAGGAGATCTGCAAGAGAGAGCTGCAACTGGGTGTCGTACTCACTGCAGCCAATAACCATGAACAATGCTGCAGTCTAAAGCAAAACAGACAATTCTTGCAACTGAACCAATAAAGCATAAATAGCAACTGATTATTACGTTACTTCCGATGGAGAAAACTCAGTGAAGTACCAGCTGTTTGCAACTGAATGATCTTTGGCCAGCAGAGTCTGCCTCATGGATGGTATGGCCCACACAGCTGGAGGGGTGCACTGTGGTAGGTTCCTCACTAAACGTAGAAAAGGATAATTTCCTTTCCAGGCACCTTACAGCAGTGTACCACCAGCTGGAGAAAATAGACAACATTGGTAAGTCTTCTCTCTCCGAAAATTAAGCCATTCTCAGACGGTCAGATGAACCAAGCCAGTCCTTGAAGGCGAATGGAAGCTCAAATCAATAGATTTCATCATTACCTCTAAGAGCAATCCTGGAGCTGGACTGTTTCCGACACCACCTGACCGCAGGAACCAATTCTGGCTTAGCCTGGACAATGGCCTTTGCAAGTGTTAAGCGAGAAGGCCTACTCCTGACTCAAGCTAGCCTTGCTTCAGGGAAGTAAGTAGCCGAACAACCTGAATAGGAGCACCAATTCTGGTCTATCAATAAATATATAAATTATCATGTGGCCTACCTTTATCTGAGGGAGTTGATTGCAATTGGTGAGGTGTGTATGTGCCAAGTCTAAACCTCCTTTGGTTACTGCAGCCCGCCATGCCCCCAATGGGCCTACAGTATGCATTTGAAATTGAGCTGTTACCAGGAAATGGACAAGGCAGGCACTTGAAGCTCAATCCCTTCAATATCAGCAAAGGAGACTGGGTGTGTTTGGCCTCAGTCCCACAGCAGTGATGGTAGTAGGCGTGCCAGCCAGCTCTCTCCCATGGAAAAGAAGCTACGTGTGGCTCACATCCACTGGAGTAAGTACGCAGCTGCAATAGGCATTTAAAGATGAACTAGTGGCCCGGCCCATGGTAGTTGCACGGGGGGCGGGGGGGACAAAGTTGTTGCACAAAGGTAAGGGCATGTTTAAAGTAACCACTCCTGCTCTTTCAGACTCATTCTTTGGCCTCAGAGGATAAACCTAGATCATGAGTTTAAATTGATCAGTAGGCACAGATTATTATGAAATGCAGTTAATTACTTTTATGTCCTAGAAATTATTGGCAGTCATGCAGTGGACTAATTATTCTCGCCTAGAACACTACTATTTTCTACTTCCCCTTTTCATGAGAAAGTGGTTCCTTCCATATCAGCAATTGATAGCCTTCTCGACCACGTGCAATGGTGCACCACTGGAGGTGGGTCATAGGCAAGCACAACGTATGTTTTGCGCTTTCCCTCAGAGGAATGGGTGCATCTCCTAGAGGGCAATGTACTGTTTTTTGTCAGTATCCCATGGGTTAACCTATCAGAATTGGTGGTTGAACAAAACACTGTCATAATTTTCCATCTCTGCATCAGACTCTATGTCAGCTTGAATTCCAGAAGAAGCACAAAAAAACTGGCTCTTTTCTTAAAAATCTCAGAATCACCTTGTTTTGCTGATCCTTAGTGCCAAGACACCCTTAGGGGTGTACCTGGGCACCGCATTCAGTGAGTTCTGATTGCCTCTGTTCCCGGCTACGCTCGCTCGCTCGCTCCGTGCTCTGCATCATCACGCTCTGCATCACCACGCAACGTGACGCTCCGATCGCGGCAGAGCGCGGAACTGGGAGGAAGGCCGAGGAGACACGGCGAGCCCCCGCGATAAACGGACCATAGCTACAGCCTGACTCTGGGCCTGACGTAGGGCCCGGCCCCCGGGATCCCGACGGCCCTCATTGCTGAGACCGTGCCCGGATTCCCCAGGCCCTGAGGTGGCGAAAAGAGGAACACAGGCACAGGCACTGAATCAGCCGAACGCAGGGCTGGACCAGGGTGAGCAGCAGAGCGGAAAGCGTACAGCCGTGGAAACAGAGGTAAATACAGGGAAAGCGGGCACTGGTGGACGGAATAATAGTATTAAGGAAAATAGCCCAGATTGGGAAGAAACACAGGCCAGAAAAGGGCACCAGAAGAGCGCTGCCCAAAATCCAAAAGAAAAGAAGAAGAAGGAAACAGCAGGGTGGATACCAGCAATAAAGGAAAGAGAAAAAGACTCTAAAAGGTGATGGCACTTGGTAAAGCAAAAGCACAGAAAGGCCAAAGAAATTTAAAAAAAACTGACAATGAACTAGGGGCAGAGGATATGGACACAAGCCATAAAGAGAAAGGGAAAGCAAAAGGCGCCCGAGGAGATACCACTGGAGGTAAAAAAAACAGTACAGAGGAATAAACAACCCCTGAATGCAACCCCGCAGCAATCCAAGCCAGGGGGGGTAAAAGGAGGACATTCAGTCACAAAATCAATTAAAGACTTTGTGGGGAACCACTTCAAAGGGAAGGAACTGATAGAAAAAGAGCAGAGAGATGGCGAGAATCAGTTTACACCAACCAATTTAGTGCACCCAGAGGCAGTCTCTCTAAATCAAACCCTCTTTAATATCTCTGGGCTATTCATGGACCCAAGCTTGTCGTCATCACCCAGACTCTTTCCCCCTTCGAATATTCAAGAAACAGAGGGTGAGGATGAAGAGTCGGTTATAGGTGGCGAGGCTCAGAGTAAAGAGCATAATAGTCACACAAAGGAACATCGGGATGAGAAGGAAGGAACGGAAATTTCCCAGTACATAGGAGGTCACAGGAACCTCAAGTGCCTCAATGCTGGATGTAATGTTAATCCTACAAAAAACATTACAAGGCCTGTTAGAGGTATCAGTAATGAAATTTTAAAGACTCAAAGGGAACAGTTTAAAATTATGGTAGGGGAGTTGAAACAAATTAAAGACCTTATGCCCTCCATAGTCAGACCAGTCGGTGGGGATCAGCAAGAGGAGGTAGTGACTCGGCAGGAAGGTGTGACGAGGGATACTCCAACGCAGAAGGAGGAGCCCAGCGTATTTATATCACGATACCCAATGATCATTAAAAAAAAGGGGGAAAGGAGGAGCTTTAAGCAGCATATACCATGCCCAAGGAGGTGGAAGAAAAATCCTAGTAAGGGCCAAACCTCAAAGCAGCAGGGATAAGGAAGGAAGTAGTAGAAAAAGAGCATAAGAGTTTAACGAAGAACGTGATACCTGCCCCGAAAAAGAAAAATATCCCAGACAAAGGAATAGCCATTAGTAACTTAGTAGAAGGGGTGAGGAGAAAAAAAGGTACAGGAAAATCTAGGAGTAGAAAAAATAGTACTAGAAAATACCGGGTGGACATAGAAGAGGTTGACAAGGAAAGAAGGACGGAGAAGTATGCAAGTAGGTTTTAGAAGCTATAGAGGTCAAGTGGAGAAAGGCAAGGAATTAGAACATCAAGAAAGAAGGGAGGACGAACCAAAGGGGGGTCAACATGAGTTAGTGTTAGAAGATAGTCAGGACCTGTGGGTATTCCTTGAGCCGATAGGTCAGGGCAAAGGTGGGAAAAAAGTGAGGAAATTAAATCCACTAAATCGATCACAACTGCTCTTCTCCCTATCTAGATGTGCAAGTCTATGGAATATTGGCACAGAGGATCTCAGAGAAGTAGGCTTTTTGTTAAATAATAAAGGGAATGAAGTAACCAAGGTTCTCCTTTACTCAGGGCAAGGTCAGTATTAGTAAATGCAGAACACGAGCTACTTAAGGAAGGAATTAGATTAGTAAGGTAAGTAATCTGATTAGTAAAAAGGGTAGAAATGCTAGAGCATAACAAGCACGAGAGGCCATTCCTTATGAATCCCGCTGGGCTGGGTCCAAGGCAGGTAAGGATGAGGGATACCTGCTGGAATAATAAGGAAGATCTTGAAATTACCTTAAGATGTAAGGAAACAGAGAGAGTTGGAGAAGGTATACTAGCTGGAAATAGATACAGAGCCCTAGCATCCCCAGCGTATGAGGAAGATGGGTGTCTAAGTGAGATCGACTAGGAGTTGGGGTCGTCGCACAACCTGGCCATATTATCCTGGAACATAAATGGCTATAATAGAATATCGAATCAGGAAAGCTTTAAAGATGCTATTGACAACAACGAGATTGTGTGTTTCCAGGAGACCTGGTTGTGCGACGAAACCCTAGCAATCGAAGGGTTTGTCCAACAGACGAAAATAGCGAGAAAGAATCATTTTGGCAGACCTTCAGGTGGGCAAATGACGTTGATCTCTACAAAAATTGCCAGGAAGGTAGAACTTCTGGAAGTAAAATGTAAATGGGCAATAGGTTCTAGAGTGTTGTTGTTGAATCCCGACCCACGATACGAAGGTATAGTCATTGTAAATGTATATATACAGAAGGGGAAAGAGAATGAACTGGAAAAACTAAAAGAAGATTTGTTAACCCTGACCGAAAATTACCAGAATTATGTACTTTTTGTGCTGGGCGACTTCAATCACAAATTAGACCCCGGTAGGACTGATACATGGTGTAAAGAATTATTGATCTCCTAAAAGATAAAGGACGCCATATTTCCGAGGGGGGAAATGTCGACACAAGATATGGCTCTAGGACAAACTTTGGGCTCAATGGGCTTAGTCTGCGTGAACGGCAGAATGGATGCAGATCGTCCAGCAAAGCGTACTTTTAAGATAGGCCAGCAACCCTGCCCGATTGACTATGCATTTATACATGCCTGGAATTTTGAATTAATCAAGCACTTTGAGGTGGTAAGGGTGGTAGGAAGTGACCATTACCCCCTGAGGATTGAAATATATGGAGTAAGAAAAAAACAAAGAGATATAGCTCTTCAGGTCCATGTTGACTACCCTAGGCGGCTCACAACCCGTATATCGGAGGAATATATTGAAAAATTAGCTGCTGTACAGCAGACCCATTCATTAGAAAATATCCCGAATACGAATGATAATGCGTGGTTTGAAAATATAATCATACAACTGGTGGAATGCCTAAGGGTTAAAATCAAACCAATGAAACCTGGGGATGGTAGGAAAAACAGAACCCAAAGCAAAGAGAGGACTTGGCTTGATGAAGAATGTTGCAAAGTAAAAGCAAGTATTAGACAAAGGGAAAGAAGACTACGGGTAAAGTATAATGTAGAATCCTTCCACAACCTCCAAAAATTAAGGATAAAATACAAAATGATTATAAGAAATAAAAAAAGAACCTACAAAGAGAGTTGCTGGGAAAAATTGTTAGCTGCAATAGAATTCAAAGATTTGAAAGGCTATTGGAAATTGGTCCAAGAAAGTTCAGGCAAGTCACCAGGGTCCTTGAATTGCGTGGTACCAGAAGATGACTGGATAAAATATCTGGGGGAAATTTATGGAAATTGGCCAGTAACAGAGAGAATTAGTTCTATATTATGGCCAGGAGTGAGGGAGGAAATTAAGGAACACTTTACCCCCAGTAATATAAAAAAAATTATATCTAACTTAACCATGACTCGGGCCGCCAGCCCAGATAATCTTCCCGCAGTGATTATAAAAAATAGCCCTGAGTGGTGGGCTGAGTTCTTCTCAAAAATGTTTCTGGGAATACTTAATACAGGCATTATACCAGAAAACTGGAGAGGAGCAATCATAAGACCCATCCACAAAAAAGAAGACACAAAAGCCCCAAAGAACTACAGATTAATTAATCTTTTAGATATAGGAGAAAAGGTATTCGCCAAAGTAATCTTGGAAAGGCTTAAGGACTGGGCAGAAGTAAATCAGGTCGTGCCCCCGGAACAGGGGGGGTTTAAGGAGGGGCACTCAACCGTTGACCACTGTTTTGCGCTCTGGTCCATTGCACGGAAGTGTATCGAGCAGAGAGGAAGGTTGTTCTGCTGCTTCGTGGACGTCCGCGCAGCATTCGATATAGTGGACCGTGAGACGCTG
Organism: Calotriton arnoldi; assembly: GCA_963921515.1. Classification (NCBI taxonomy): domain Eukaryota; kingdom Metazoa; phylum Chordata; class Amphibia; order Caudata; family Salamandridae; genus Calotriton; species Calotriton arnoldi. Next base: position 309,577 of record CAWUFW010013201.1, read on the forward strand.
TGGGAGACGCTGACTGGATATAACATCCCAAGGGATCTGCTAAGGCTAATACAAGCACTACACACTTATAATTGGGCGCGGATAATTTTGGATTTAGAGGGGAGCTTATCTCAGAAAATCCAAATTGGAAACGGGCTGAGACAGGGGTGTGTATTGGCCCCCTTACTCTTTTCCTTATTTATTGCAGATCTTCCTTCAGTCTTAGGCAATGAAAGGGGGGCTAGCCCAAAGTTAAATGGGAAACATATTTCATGCTTATTATATGCGGACGATCTGATAATAATAGATCAAACAGAGATCGGTCTGCAAAGAAAGCTGAAAAAGTTTAACAAATACTGTGGTCTTAAAAAACTTGTTGTTAACATGGATAAAACAAAGATTTTAAACTTTGGAAGAAGGAAAATAACGTTCAACTGGTTTTTGGGTCCCACGAAGTTGGAAAAGGTAGACAAATATAGGTACCTGGGGTTGTGGTTTCAGAAAAGTCTGAACTGGCATACCCATCTCGATGCACTAAAACTGAGGACATCAGCTTCAGTAAGCGGTTTAAAAAAATTCAATGGAGTCTATGGCGAAAAATCGGATAGACCGGTTTTAAAAGCTTATACTGCCATGGTACCGCCACAATTCTTATATGGAGCTGAACTGCTATACCTGAGTGTCAAAAATGGATGGGACGCCGAAGAGGAAAAAAACCCTGAAAAACTTATTATCATTGCCTAAATCATCAATGGTCCAGGCAGTGAGACTAGAAACTGGAACCACCTCTTGGGGTATAATGACTTGCATGGCCCTATTAAGATTCTGGCAGCACCATGGAACGAGTGAAGAATATAAAATTTCGCAATGGTGCAGAAATGAGGTAGTGAAGAGCGAGCTAATGTGGGCAAAAGGGATAAGAGAAACTATTATCAAGGCTTGTAGTATGATGAGGCTCAAGCTGTGCCCCTTGACTTTACAAATCGAGGTTGACAAGAGGGAACTTAGGGTCTTAGGGAAAGAAATCTCTCGAGCCCAGGACCAAGATTACCTCTTGGGGAAAATATCTGTACGCTGTATGGCTACCTCGTGGCAAAATGAACAACATTTCCCTTATATAGATAGATTACCCTGTCGCTGGTTAAGAAGAGAAGTACTAAGGCGGAGAATAGGCGTTAACCCTTGTTTTGCTAACAACGGGGTAAAAAGGGCAATGATTGATAGCAAGTGGAAATGTGTCTGTACCATGGGAACAACGTGTGATATTTTACATATTTTATTGGATTGTCAGAAGTTTTTAGAAATTCGAAAAGAAATCTTACGACCTATTTTTAAAAAGTACGGTATTAACAATAGGATACAAGCCGTAGATCTTTTAATTGAAATGAGAAATTTTAATATAGCGTACGCAATGGGGAAGTTCATGCAAAAAGTTAAAGAAACCCTTGAATGTGAATAGAACTGAAATACCTGTCTTACCATATGATACGGTGCACGTCACGGATTGAGGGAAGGATTAATGATTTTATTTATATGAACTTTTATGATGATGTTTGTTTTTTAAAGAATTGTGATTTTAGGAGCTGTATTTATGAAGATTTTAAATGTTTAAGGACCACTTAGTCCAAATAAACTTTACTTTTGAACTTGGGGGTATCAGTCACGCTTTACAAAACTGCTAACATAACACTGCAGCTACTATGAGGCTAGAACAGGCAGTGTGGGGCCAGTTGACACAGGCATGGCCATTACAGTTCTATCCATTGCTGGGGTAGCAGTAGGGTCTCAAACACCAATGACTCAATGGGGGGATGAAGAGAAAGTGATTAGGCACCAAGTTCAGTTTAAAAGATTTTTTGAATGCCCGGACATGGCAATTGTGGATAACTGTGGGCCCCACTTTCTCTGAGCATTTTCTCGAATCCTTCCATGAGTTGTAATCTGAATTCCATACTGACTCCTCACAGCACTGGAACTACCTACAAATGATACACTGCCTAAAGATCGTAAGAAACATTATCTCAGACCTTTATAGCACTCTAATAAAATATTTTTTCAGGGAAGATAAAAGAGCTCTGTAGGCACACTGGCAAAAGATTGAATCAAAAACATGCAACGATGATGTGTGGTCAACCCTTATGCTTAAGCCACAAGGGCCTTCGTTAAACACCCTTCTCAATATATTACCTTCCATTTGAAATCAGCCAGCCTGTACTTGGATGTGAACTGCTGGATGTGCAGAAAGCCCAACTGTGGCATCAATTATAATCCACGCGCCAGAGTGGAGCCCTAGGCTTGGGGTGTACTGGTCATACATCTGGGCTAATATAAAGGCCATCCGCAACCATGGCTTACAGGTAAACATCTCACTGGCCTTACTGCATGACATGTCAAATATTGGCAAAGTCTCGAGAAGGTAGGTAGTAGGTAGATAGCAAAAATCGGTACTCTAGGACACTAGAAGAATTTCACACCAGAGCCATGACAAGGGGCTGGTTGAGATGGGTAAAGCGGGCGGCCTACGGAAATATAATTTACAAGTTACAAGACCGGCTTCAGATCTTGGACCCTCTTTTTCTAGAAGCCACGAGGTTCTCTCTTGACCTAGAAATATCTGGTTCCATTTGACGGGTAGTTGCAGCAATGTAAGTGGCTCTCTTTGCTGCTGCCTGAAGATGATAATGTGTAACGTATCCTTTCTCATGACAACTGTAATCTATATCTCCATTTTGATCTTTATGCACATTGCCTTTTTTCCTTTAACCACATACTCCCTCTCACTACAATGCCAATCCTATGTTTCTTTTTGTGGTTTGTCACGTTTTATGAGTTTGTCAGTTTATATAAAAAATGCCTTGCACTTAATTTTTCAGATTCTATTAGTTGACATGTTGTATCTCTCCTACGTTCAGTTCCGTCATACTTGGAAACGTGAAATTGTTAATAGAGATTGCTCCAAAAAGAAGGAAAGGCATGGAATTAGAGATCAACTTTGTGGGAAGTGGGGATTGAACACTCTGGAGACTGCTGGTGAAGAGTCCTAGGGGTCTTTTGCCTGCAGTGGTGGGGGGAGTCCTTATCAATTTCAGCTGCCCAAGTGGGCCTTATAAACTGGCATCTGAAGTTGATGACCTTAACATTGTAGCAAGGTGAGCAGGAAGACCCATGATAGCAGCATTGGCTCCTGTCTATGGACATACTTGATGGGCCCACCTCTTGAGTATCTTTGCAAAGATAAGGAAACAGTTGTTTAGAATAAGATTCTAAAGGAGACGCTGTGCAGTAATTGGCCCTTTATCTCAGTTTAAGATAGCGGAATCCTATCTTGTGTAACTACTCTTGCAGAGTGGACTGACCACAAACATTATTTGGTTATTCTTCAGGTGTCGGCTTGCCATGCTACAGAATCACACCATCCACCTAACAATCTGTGTGGGTGACTGTTAAGGACTTTAGTCTGAAGGTGAGGTGCTGACCCCCTACCCAGGCTCAGACAGCAGAGTACGCCTTACCAGTCGAGAGAGGGGAGGCTCTGAACCTCTTGGATTATTTTTCCCAGCCTCCATCGCCTGTGAGCAGCTGTTCACCATTTCTTGTTTACGGGTTCATAACAGCGATTCACTGGTGATCTAGTTGTAATTCAACAGCTATTTCCTTGTGACAAAGATAGATAGGTCTTAGCTCCTCTGTGGTCCTTAACTCAATATAGAGAGATACTCCAGTAAATACCCTTATGACTTAGACATTCTGACAGTTCCAAATCACACTGCAACAGTGCCCTAGAACATCTTCAACCTCAGACACAAGCGCAAAGTCGGATAGACCTCTTTCCCCTGGCTTGAAAGAACCTGAAATTCCCAAAGAAATTCATGGCTCTGGTCTGAAACTGACCATTCACATCACCTCGGTAGTGGGTAACCTGAGTAAGGTTTCTGAAAGAGTGATGTTAACGTTACTTTGCTGCAGAAGTATCAGGTATCAGCCATCTCTCAGGGTCAGCTGGACTAATGGAGATATTGTTTCTTTGCAGGGATTTTTTGTGGCCATCATTTACTGCTTCTGCAATGGAGAGGTAAGTTTATCCTGCAGAGCTGTGGTTGCTAAGTGGAGGGATCTTAGGACGAGCAGAATCTGTCTTAACAGCTACAATAGGGGCTGGTTAATGGATAATACTTAATGCAAGATAAATTACAATTTCTGATTTTCTTAATTGTAAAAATATTTCTTTAATTGGAATTGATTTGTTAAATGAAGAACAAGTTACTTACCTTTGTTAATGATCTCTCTGGTGGATACTTTATCTAACCCCAGATTACTTACCTTGTGAATAATATCAGGCATCAGACTGGATCTGGAAACCTTTAGAGCAGTTCTCCTGCACGATGCTAGGTGAATATGAGAAATTGGGTTGTTGGCTGAGAAGGGTGTAAACCCTGTTCAAGCATCAGCCACAATCTCTGTCAGGGTGAACCACTAAAGTCCCTAAATTAACCTGTGCTTAACCCTCTGGTAGCTTGGCACGAAAGCAGTCAGGCTTAACTTAGAATCAATGGATAAAGTATTTATACAGCACACAAACAGTAATAAAGTGAAAACACAACACAGGAAAAAACCCACATCAATTTAGAAACATAGAGTACATTTTAATAAATTATTTGACACCAAAATAACAAAAATCCAATCAATAGAACCAGTTATGAATTTTTAAAGTTTAAGGTAAAAACTAGCGTCTTAAAGATCAAAGCGCCAACCGCAGACATTGAGATCGGCTCAAAGTTGAAAAATATGTCCAAATTCGATGGAGCGTGGGTCGCATACAGGAAGTGGGATTGGGTCCGGTCGGCACTTACTTTCGGAATTAGAAGAATTTGAAGAAATTTTGTGGAAAAATGTCTGAGAACATTAAGTTCAGTGGGGCAAGGCTGCAGGCGGTGTCTAAGGAGCAGGCATCATCATCTGGAGCCGCTGGATGAAGTTGCAGTGAAGTTTTTTAAGTTCGGATTTAGTCTCTTTTTTGGAAGTCAGAAATCTCCAGTGGGACAAAGATGCAAGCTTTAGCCCAAGAGGGCTCCACGAGGCCGGATACCCCTTCCCAAAGGACCGCTGAACAGTATTTGCTTTTGTGAAGAAGAAAGTAGCAGAAGCTGCCGCAAAGTCAGGTTGACTGGCGAAGCACCTTGGGCAGATTGACGAGTAGGCAGGTCCAGGTCTCCTTGCGGTTCTCAGAGTACGTTTTAGCTAAAACTTTTCCCATGTTTGAATATCTGGGCACCTTTAGCACCACATCTAAGGGTCCAGGACTGGAGAGGCACCACTTGGACGGTCAGGACTCATTTAGGCTGGGTCCGGGTTCAAGATGGTTGGAGCTTTTTCTGTCCCTGAGGTTTTGATGAAGAGGCCAACCAACTAGCCCTTGGAGTCACTCTGGTAATCCTGGGTTCAAGTAAAAGAGCAAGACTCAAGCAGCAGGGCAGACTTCTGAGGAGTCAAGGCAGGCTTCAGGTAGGAGAGTAGTTCTTCCAGGTACACCAAAGCAGCCCCCTGAAGTAAAAAGCAGGCCACAGCAGCAGGCAGTCCTCTGAGAGCCCTTCCCCAGGTCCAGAAAGTGAACTGAAGAGTGGGTCTGAGGGTCCTATTTTTACCAACACAATTTGAGAAGAAGGGGGGACTAGGAGCTATTAAGAAAAGTGAATGGAGGTCCTGTACCAATGCTCCCTAGAATATCGTCATAAACACTAAATGGTAATAGTTCCTAAGGGAGAGAGAAGAAAAGGACTCTACAACCCTTTATGGTTGTGGGTGAGTGTGAAGACTGTCTCCAGCGAGAGTTTGAGTGTGCGTCAATAGGGAGGATTCCTCCTGTGCGTTCTTGTGCCCTCACACACCCTCGCGAGTGTAAAGCATCATCATCGGGCTATGCTCCTCGTGGGGGTGGCGCTCCAGTCCCCCATGGGCCCCACAAGAGGGCTCTTTGACGGAGATCTTTTCAGGAGGTGCCGCACTTGTGCATGTGGGTGTGTGGGCCAAGTGAGTGAGTGGGGTGTGGATTAAAATTACCTATTGGTACCCCGATGTGTTTAATGAGGGGTCCTCTAGGTAAGACTAAAAAATTCGCGGAATTGGAGACTCTCCTTAAACAAATAAAGGGAGGGACAAGTTTGTTCTCGCTGCTCTCAACCCGTAAAAGAAGTGTTTGTTCAAAAGTGAAGAATGGTCGACATGTTTCGCGCAACCAGTGGGTCCCTAATGGATCCCTGTGCGCTTCATCAGGACCGTGAAACTAAAATGTGAAAGTGGGAATCAGGAAATAGACACCTTATAATCCCACCATACCTATAGTAAGGTCAGGGACAAAACGTCTCGGCGTTCGAGACACGTATTATTCGTGTTCTCAGAACCCAAATCCTCCCCTGGTTGATGGTGGGCCGCGCCAGCGAGTGATCACGCTGGGAGTGGAAAATGTGTCACCCTCAGTCTGGAGCCTTTAAACCTGTCCGCCGATCAGGTTTCGCCGGTCCTATTGACGCACACTCAATCTCTCGCTGGAGACAGTCTTCACACTCACCCACAACCATAAAGGGTTGTAGGGTCCTATTTGTACACCTGGTGCCTTCTTTGAAGTAGGTCAAGTTTCTAGAGATTCCCTTAGAAGTGTTTGGAATTTCCCACCTCCCCTGCCTAGGCTCCAGCCTGGCTGCAGGCACAGTGGGCAAGTATGAAGTCATTTGTGTGAAGTCATTTGTGTGAAGGCAGGGCACAGCTTTTTGAATTGTAAGTGGGGTTTGAGCCAGCTACTCCCCCCCACCCTGCCAGTGATGGCTCATCCAAGCACACCAAATCTCTCTATTGTGTGGCTGTCCGGGAGGGATATACAAAGTCCAACTGCTAACTTCATCCAGTCACGTGACACAAGAATAGGCTGCAGGCACCAAATAGCTAGGGCAGAAAAATGACAAATTTCTAAAAGTGGCATTTTAAATATTGTGATTTAAAATCCGACTTTACCATTAAATAGGATTTTAAATTACAACTTCTCAGACACTAAACGTTTTCTACCTGCTCTCAATCAAAAGTTAGCACTTATTAAATGTAATAAGGCAACTCAATGTCATCCTATGGGAGGGGTAGGCCTCACAGTAGTGAAAAATTAATGTGTGTTTTTTACTACCAGAACACGTAAAAGTTAAAAGTACATGTCCAACCTTTTAATTGTAATGCACCCTGCCCCATGGGCTACCTAAGGCCTACCTTAGGGGTGACTTATATGTAATAAAAGGGGAGTTTAAGGCTTGACAAAGAGGTTCTTTTGTCAAGTCCAGTTGGTAGTTTAAAACTGCATAAAGGCTGCAATGGCAGGCCTGAGACATGTTTTAAGGGGCTACTTAACTAGGTGCCACAATAAATGCTGCAGGTCCACTAGTAGCATTTAATTTAGAGGCCCTGGATATATGGTATGCCACTCTGCTAGGGACTTATAAGTAAATTCAATATGTCAATCCGGTGTAAGCTGATTTTACCATGTTTTAGGGAATGAGCACAAGCACTTTAGCACTGATTAGCAGTGGTATAGTGCACAGAGTCCTAAGGCCAGCAAAAAACGAATTCAGAAAAATAGGAAGGTAAAGGCAAAAAGTTTGTGGGAAGACCACCCTAATGCTGACCGGTCTAAAAGTGGAGTTGTGTGGCTCCACGCCAACATTGTTCTGCTTCAGAGGGGAGAAGTGGAGCCGCATAGAAGCACCACCCGTGCACGCTGACTTTGGTTATTTTCTAGGCTGTCTGCTCTCTTAGACACAAAGCCCAATGGCAAACTGGTATGACCAGTGGGAAGATCTCTAGATTGAGACCTTTTTAGTTGGAAAAGGGTACACTTCACAGAGTGGGGAGGTGGGAGGATCAGTGGGGAATCTGCTGTCAGTTATAGTATCCACCAGAAAGATCATTATCAGAGGTTAAGTAACTTGTTCTTCTGATGGATATTTCTAACTGCAGGTTCCTCAACTTGTGAATAGATACCAGAGCAGTCCCTCCCAAGGTGGTGGGTCTGTGAACTGGCTCGCACCAAAATGTCCTGCAGTACTGAGCAGGTAAAATGCGCCTCTCAACGGACGGTCAAAGCAATATTGCTTCACAAAAGTGTGCATAAAAGCTGACGTAGCCATCTGACAAGTAGACCAGGACAGGTACTCCACATGCTAATGCAGCAGTAGTAGCTTTGGCCCTGGTTGAATAAGCTCGAAAGCTTTTTGAGAGCGAGTAGTATATTTTGTGCACTGCTTTTTCCTCTTTGCTGAAGAAATCCCTATAAATAGCTGATCGTCCACTCAATGGTTCTAGGTACAATTCATTTAGAAACTCTACGCTCTTTTAGGGGCTAATCAGTGTAGTCTCTCTTTCTCCTTAAGAGGAGTGAGGCCGAGCAAAGAACTCCAGAAGTGTGATAGCCTGACCAACATAAAAAGGAGTCACTATTTTGGGTAAAAATGAAGCGCAGGTCCTTAGATCCAGTTGGTCAGGAAAAAAGGTGGTGTAAGGTGGATTTACACAGAGAGCCTGAAGTTGCCTCACACATCTAGTCAATCTTATGATGATGAGAAAGGCTGTCTTTAAAGTCAGAACTCTCAAGGGACAACCATGCAACAATTTAAAAGGGGTACACATCAAGAAAGTGAGGATTAAATTCAAGTCCCACTAGGGCATCACAAAGGGTTTTTGTGGAAACAAAAGTTGCAAACATTTCAAAAACCTCATTTTAATGGGCGATTTGAATAAAGAAAGCTTATCCGGCAAGCGCAAGAGGGCCGAAAGAGCTGATAAGTAGCCCTTAATTGTGCCCAAAGCAAGTCCTTGCTGGAACAGGCACAGAACAAACAGCAACAATTCAGTCATCTTTGCGTATGTAGGGTCAGTTTGTTGGATGCCACATCAATCCACAAAATTGTGCTAACAGCTGGTGTACACTGATTTTGTATAGGGTCACCTCATCGCTAAGAGGACATCAACAACTTTGAGGGGCAGGTTGAAGCAGGTCAACTGTCACCGCTCAATATCCAAGCATGGAGGTGGAAAGTGTGCAGGCCTAGTTGCAATACCCTGCCCTGCTACTGCGACAGAAGATCCTCCTGAAGGGACAGCTGGATTGGAGGACAGATGCTCAGACTAAAGAGTTCTGGGTACCACAGTCTCCTGGCCTAATCCGGTGCCACTAGCATGGCTTGAGCCCAGTCATTCCTGACCTTCTTCAACACTCAGGGCAGGCGAGGATAGTGGCGGAAAGCAACACAGGAGGCCCCAGCTCCACACTAGCTAGAAGGCATCTCAGAGCGAAAGCTTCTTGGGAAATTCCAGTGCATAGAAGTGATTACATTGCACTTCCTTGGTAGTGGCGAAACAAAATGGAGCCAGGGACACCTCCAGGAGCAGCTGCCATTTGTGATCTGCTAGGTCCCCGAGTCTGCCCGCCCTTGCTTTTTAAGATCCAGCCAGGTTATTCTCCACAAGATAAATCCCTTAGCGGTCCACCCACTTCTAAAGGTGCAGCGCCACCTGACACAGGGCACAAGAACCCACACTGCCTTGCTTGTTGCAGCACCAACCTTCCTTTGATGATGGTCGGCAGGAAGGCCTTTCACGCCACGTGAACTGCCCTCTACTGCAACAAATTGATGTGGAGTTGTGTCTCCACTAAAGACCAGAGGCCTCAAATGTCCACCTCTCCCAGTTGGTCTCCCCAATCCAGCAGTGTTTCACCCATGATGAGCTCTGGGTGGGGTAACGAGAGGGGTGTGTCACTGGCACAATTGTGGTCCAGGTGCCACCACTGCAGATCCTTTGCAGTCTCCTCCAAAATCTGGACAGGATCCGACAGATTTCCATGAGGTTGCCCACGGGGATTCTATGCCCCATTGCAGAGCCTGCATGTGCCATCTGGCATGTGTCACTAGCAGCATGCAGAACGCCAACAATCCCAGGAGCCTCAGAGTCATTTGCACTGAGATCCAGGAATCCAGGACAGAGGCAGAAACTTCAGGATCATAGCCTGAATTTCCTGGACTTTCCCTTCCTCGGAAAAGGCCCGAAACTGTATCAAGGAAGCATTTGCAAAAGAGTCAGGTGTTCGGATCATTGACAGTGAATCACAATGATGTTAAAAGGTTCACTGTTATCTGAAGCTTGCCTGAGGCGAGCTCGCCTTCAACAGCTAGTCGTAGTAGGGGGAAGACTGGTACCCTGACCTCTGTAGTTGTGCTAAAGCCACGCCTTCCCTTTCGTGAACACTCGAGGAGCACTGGTGACACTGAAGTGGAGCACTGAGAACTGAAAATGCTCATGGCCTACTGTGAACTTTGGAAAGGCCTGTGGGTCTACAGGACAAGGATGTGAAAATAAGCACTCTAGTGTGAAAAGCATGAAGCAGATAGGAAAACAGTGTGAGGCTCTTGGGGCACATGGAAAATGGGAGAAACGTGAGGCCCATGTGAAGTGTGAGGAACTTGAGGCATAGGCTGACATTTATCGTAAGCTGCCCCCATATCGAGAGTGAAGTTCTTATTTAAGCGTTTTGTCCCTTTGCATTCTGATACTTGTAGGTTTTTCCTTCTTATTGTACAAGCATGACTACGAATCTCAGAATGCAAATAAAACTGCACTGGATGGGTTTCGCAGAAAGAAAGGAACTGACGTCAGCGCACATGGGCGTTGCTTATATGCGGCTCCACTTGTCATTTTCTGAGTGAATCGACGTTGGTGCAGAGCCGCACAACACCACTTAGTGGCACACAGGAGAACTGCTCTAAAAGTTTCTGGATCAAGTCTGACGCACAGGAATTATTCATAAGGTGAGGAATCCACGCTTAGAAGTGTCCATGAGAATATTTGCTTTCTACTGTAGTGGGTGGCACCTACTGTGAAGTACAAGTTCTATAACAGTGATAAATTGTGAAGTACATGTTCTATAACAGTGATAAATTATGCATGTAATTTCTATTTTGATAGTCCATTGCCTTTCAGCTAGGTTTACGTTATACAAGTACCATATAAATGCATACTGCAGCATTGGTGACAGACCAGTAATAAAGATAGGGGCAATAATTTTAACCAATTTATAACACTGATGCCATTCAATCTATTGATATTTGCTAATATAGGTTATACCTAAAAGTGATGAAGATTTAATTGAATTAGCATCCAATGATATGGAAATAATGCATGCAAAATATTCCAGTTTTCCGTAGAGCACAATGGGGATTTTCCTAGCTTTAGTTAAGAAAGGACTTATCCTGTTAATACATTATGTTGACACAATCGAAGCAGTAAACATACTACAAGCACATGATCGTTTCAGCCAGTTGCAAAACAGTTTCTCACAAAACCTTTCTGTGAAACCCATCAAAACGTTTGCAGTAGACACTGCTTTGTACCAAATATCTTCTTAAGATGTTTCTTTGTATTGTTCAATTCTGCTTGTATTCCAACAATAGAATAAAGAAACAGCATACATTATGCTGGTAGAGACGTTATTGTCCAACGTTTAACAATTACTAGCTTGCAGAATCTTATTACTGAATATGAGGTAATACTCGTCTCTCTATCCAAATTAGAACCCAGACTTCCACTCATGGTAGCAAGAGAACTCTACCTGGAGGATGGAAGGAGTTATGGAGGGAGGGAGTAAGAAGTAGAGGATATGGACATGGGGGGACATTACGTGCTCTATCCCTACCCGTGGTATATAAGGGAGATAGACGGGGGAGGTGGTTTGCAGCGGAGTGGTATCTTATCAGATGTGGACTGGTCTAGAGACATGCTTGTGTCTTTAATTCCATTTAGGTGAGACAATCATTTTCCCCTAATTACAACTTTGAGCAGCTCTGTCTGATTGTGTTTTTTCTTCCCCAGGTACAAGCAGAAATAAAGAAAGCCTGGTTTAGAAGGAACTTGAACCTCGACCTCAAGCAAAGAGCCCGCGTCACAAGCACAGGTGGTAGTTGCCACTATGGAGGAGTAGTATCTCATACCACTAACAGTGTCTGTATGAGCCTTGCCAATCACAGGGCATCAGTTGGTGGATCATTGCAGAACGGAAAGCACAGGGCGCTAGCCTGCCAGTCTCTAAACAACCTGCCTGGATGCGCTCAGTGCCCATCCAATTTGGAGCATACCATGCCCTCTCCCGCCATGGAGAACCCTCCAAGGGGCTTCACGGAGGATTACAAAGATATCTTCTGTTCCCACGATATGCACCAAAGCAGCACCAGCCTGCAGATCGAACTTGAAACAGTATTGTGACAATGGATCAAGGTGCTCATTTTGGGGGTTGCTCTTCTGCCAATTACAGTTGCATGACTGTGGCAGGAAACACATGAACAATTCATTACTGTAACAGATCCTGGCTGTGTAACACAATATTCTGTGTAATTTGGGACAAAATGTACTCATCTTTATTTGCCACAGTTACTCCACTCTAAAATGTGAAAAATGTAAGTTTTTTGTGAGGTTGTAATGAATCTTTCTCACATTGGTGTTCCCTTAATGTGTTGGAATTATACACCATCAAACTGAGACAGGTAACTCAATCTTCCTTCTACTCTTCAGTAGCTACATGCTCCACTACTAGATTAGTGGGCGAGGAGTGGCGCAGCGGCCAGAGCGGCTGACTCTGGAGTGAAGGGCTCGCGGTACTATCGCCGACGGCGGCTCAGCTCAGCATCATGTGACTCTGGGCAATAGCTCACTAAATCTCCCCGAAGGCCCCCAGCGCCTGGATACCCTTGAGGGTGATACGTCGCGCTTTACAAATATAGAATTTAGAATATATTTTTAGAATTATCATCAGGTAAAATCAGGATGAAGCATATGGAGGGTATGTTTACAGCGCAGCCACTATATCAGGAGTCATTACACTGTGGGAGTTACATACAGAGTCTTGACATGGCTGGTAAGTTTTCAGTCTTTTACTTTGCAGATCAGTTAATTTTAAGTGTACTAATCTTAAAAGTATATATATGTGTGTATATCATACTCTCTCTCATATATATATATATATATATATATATATATATATATATATATATATATACATATATATATATCCCATCACCAACTGTAATTACGGCCAGTCAGAGTTCCCTTGGCTCGTATACCACAGTACCGCCACTCAATTAGTTGTTCAGCGTGTGTTTATTCGACACTTGGCAACAAAAACAATCCCCAACGCATTTCGGAGTTTCCTCACTCCTTGGTCACGGGTTAGGTGTATGCGTCATTTCCGCCTTATTTTAAAGGGACGGATTGTGCGTTTCAACATCAACAATTGACATAAACAAAATACTTTGATTGTTGGTCGGTACACTTCTCAGTATAGCATACAGAGAAATAACTTATGAGTATAAACATTATCATTATTATCAGCATTGTGTTTGGCATAATGATAAACAATCTTTTAGATCTTTGATAACATTATGAGTAATACATCGTAACATACCAGCGCTGTCATTTTATTAACCCCGTTGCGTAATATTACAACACAATATTGCCCACGTGGGCTATCATACGAGATCTGTTTGTAAAACCAATGATTCACAAATGTGAACTACCGTATAATGGAGGTGCTTCAAGCCACCTTTCCTTAATCTTTTTACGACATCGCTCGGAATTTCGTAGCTGTCAATAAAGTTATACTGACATCAAAAAATAACTGCAAAAGCGCCAAGTAAACAATAAAGCCCCAGTGGGCGTTGCACGAGCGTAATTCCTCATTATTACGTAACTTAAAGACCATAAAAATCATGATTGTGACAACAGGACAACAAATATTCTAAAGCTAATTCATAGCCAATAGCCAATACAGCCCAAGTGGGCAATTCATGTCAATCCATTCGTCCTGTTTCAAACAGGTATAAACCTATACCAGCTGATTAGTTCAAAGATATAAGAGCTCTTCTTCATTTCCGTGTTCATCAATCTGAAACAAACCAACAAAGAAAATATTAATTAAAAAACAGTTTACAACACACACAAATGTAAAAAAGGCATAAACCTATACAGAAAGAAGTGAACAGTTATCAAAAATGTCATCATTAGCCTAGGTGTACTGCCAATTCTTCATCCATATTTAATCCATTAGGGTGAAGAGTATTGAATTTGATAATCATCTTGGATTCCAATCTCCTCAATTCCACAGTACGATTGCCCCCCCTCTCATGAACGGGAATGGTGTCTAGAACTACAAATTTAATTAAGTTACAGTTTTGGGTGTGATGCGATTTGAAATGACGTGCTATTGGGTAATGTTTATCATCATTTCGAATAGCGCGCATGTGTTCTAGCATGCGTTTCTTCACCTTATGAATTGTGCTCCCTATATAAGCTATTTTGCACGGGCAAAGAAGGGCATACACAACATACTCTGTGTTACAGGTAAGTTGTTTGTCAATCACGAATGGTTTCTGATCTTGTGCCAATTTTACTGTTTTTTACAGCTGTTGCTGTATTTACAGGCTTTGCATTGATTACATATATAAAAGCCTTTGATAACATTACTGCTTTTCACAGGACTAATCAAACAATGACATAAGGTGTCTTGTAATGATCTTGCTTTTTTAATGTTATTCCTGGGTTCTGCCCAATTGGTATGGCAAGGTCAGGGTCAGTTTTGAGTACATCCCAGTATTTTGTTAAACTTCTCTTAAGATCCCATGCTTGGTTATGGTATCTCGTGATGAATCGAATTTTTGGGTTTTCTGTTTCTTTGGGCTTTGGACAAAGTAAATTATTTCGGTCCAATACCACAACTTTATCGATTGCCCTTTGAATCATCTTATTACTGTAACCCATTTCTTTAAATCTTTGCGTCATGGTTCTCAATTCATTGCCAAACCCCTCATCGGTGCTGCAATTCCTCCTGGCACGCATTAACTCGCCGTAAGGAATGCTTTGAATCAAAGAGGTGGGGTGACAACTATCGGCTCTTAACAAACTGTTCCCTGCTGTTGTCTTTCTAAACAAGTGGCTGACTAGTTTGTTGTTTTTGACTGTAAGCCTTAAATCAAGAAACTCAATTGACTTGTTGTCGGTATGGCTACTGAATGTAAGATTTAAAGAATTGTCATTCAAGGTAGCAACAAAGTCTTGGGCCTCCTCTTGCGTGCCCTTCCAAATACAAAAGATGTCGTCAATGTATCTAACCCAGAGGACGACGTTGTTCTTAAACTGTCCGATGTTATTGACTACTTGCTCCTCCCACCAGCCGAGGTATAATTCTGCAAAGCTGGGGGCGAAGCAAGTTCCCATTGCCGTCCCCTGGGTTTGTATGTAAATTGTTTTATCAAACAGAAAAAAATTGTTTGTAAGACAAATGTGGATCATCTCAATTATTTCAGTGTGTAAGAGGTGAGATATTGATCTACTTCTCAAAAAATGCCTACATGCGTCAATTCCTAAATTGTGGGGCATATACGTGTAGAGACTGTTTACGTCCAAACTTAGTAACAAGTAATCATCGTTCCAACTTACATCTTTAATACGCCTTAAAAAATCACCTGTGTCCCTCACATAGGAAGGGAGAGCATGTACATATGGCTGAAGAAAATAATCTACATATTTTGATGTACTTTCCAACATGCTTCCCTAGATGAGACAATAGGTCTCCCTGGTGGGTTCGAGGCATCCTTATGGAGTTTGGGCAATAAATAAAGTGCCAGTATTTTAGGAAATTTACATAATAAGAATTGGTATTCATCTAATTCTAAAATTCCTTGATCTCTCCAATCAATTAATCTCTCCACATACAATTTGTTAGTTTTTTCATAACAATTTCTGGATAATATTTCATATTGCTCGACATCATTCAATTGTTTCATTCTTTCGTTTAAATACATTGTCAGGGGCCACACAACAACGTTTCCCCCTTTATCGGATTTTTTAATGACAATGCTAGCATTATTCTCTAATTCCTTGATAGCCTCGATTTGCACTTTTTAAAGATTTTTTGTGCCATTTGGTTTCTTGAAACTAATGCGTTTAAGTTCCTGAATCATGCCTTTTTCAAAAACGTCAATTGCCTCATTAGTAATTTGAGGCATGAAGATTGATTTAGGTCTAAAACCACTAGAGGCACTCATCCCAATATCAATGTCATCGTTCACCAGATTATGGAAAGGGTTATCAATGAAACCAGGTTCATCTTCAAGCTCATACATGGTATGTAAGACATCCAAATAATTAACATTAAGTATACTGCTTTTTTCTTGATGTGTTTTGGGTTTCTGAGTACTCATAGTAGCATACCATTTTTTTATTTTTTATTTTCTCACAAAGTGAAAAACATCAATGCGACTCTGTGTAATTATAGTAGGCAGTTGGACAGTAGGAGAGACCTAAGGCTAAAACATCCATTTGGTGTTTAGTAAGTGTCAAATCTGACAAATTTACCACTGTTTTGTTGTTCATCATTTTGCAGCCTTCTTTCCCCTTGTTAAGACTCCCACTGGGCTTTCTTCTTGGTGTTTTTTGTTGTCTGTTTCCTCCTCTGCCTCCTCGTCCATGACCTCTTTTCGCCGGTGTTCCTTTGTTGCTCAGGGTATTCGATCTTCCCCTGGCCATGAGGTCGAATTCCTTTAAAATGCGGGCTTTTACCCCCGCTGTTTCTGTTTGAACTGGAATGTCACTGCCGCCTTGGTCACTATTGTTTCTTTCACGAGAAGTTGTCTCACTGGTGATTGGCATTTCTGCACCTCTATCCCCTGTCGTTGTTGAGGCGGATGATTGTTCATCTCCACTTGTTTCACCCACCGTGATCCTTCCTTCTGTATAGGTTTATGCCTTTTTTACATTTGTGTGTGTTGTAAACTGTTTTTTAATTAATATTTTCTTTGTTGGTTTGTTTCAGATTGATGAACGCGGAAATGCAGAAGAGCTCTTATATCTTTGAACTAATCAGCTGGTATAGGTTTATACCTGTTTGAAACAGGACGAATGGATTGACATGAATTGCCCACTTGGGCTATATTGGCTATTGGCTATGAATTAGCTATAGAATATTTGTTGTCCTGTTGTCACAATCATGATTTTTATGGTCTTTAAGTTATGTAATAATGAGGAATTACGCTCGTGCAACGCCCACTGGGGCTTTATTGTTTACTTGGCGCTTTTGCAGTTATTTTTTGCTGTCAGTATAACTTTATTAACAGCTACGAAATTCCGTGCGACGTCGTAAAAAGATTAAGGAAAGGTGGCTTGAAGCACCTCCATTATACGGTAGTTCACATTTGTGAATCATTGGTTTTACGCACAGATCTCGTATGATAGCCCACGTGGGCAATATTGTGTTGCAATTTTACGCAACGGGGTTAATAAAATGACAGCGCTGGTATGTTACGATGTATTACTCATAATGTTATCAAAGATCTAAAAGATTGTTTATCATTATGCCAAACACAATGCTGATAATAATGATAATGTTTATACTCATAAGTTATTTCACTGTATGTTATACTGAGAAGTGTACCGACCAACAATGAAAGTATTTTGTTTATGTCAATTGTTGATGTTGAAACGCACGATCCGTCCCTTTGAAATAAGGCGGAAATGGCGCATACACCTAACCCGTGACCAAGGAGTGAGGAAACTCCGAAACGCGTTGGGGATTGGTTTTGTTGGCAAGTGTCGAATAAACACACGCTGAACAACTAATTGAGTGGCGGTACTGTGGTATTCGAGCCAGGGAACTCTGACTGGCCGTAATTACAGTTGTTGATGGGATGTTTGAGGTTCGCTACCTCGCCGCACACTCCTCGTGCAAGTTGGCTGGGGCATAAGCGACTGTTGCTGGATGGATATATATATATATATATATACATAATATAGAGTGTATGACAGAACCACGCATGCGATTACATGCCCTGAGCCCTAAAACCCGCCCCCGTCCTGAAAACGACCCCAGCCCTAAAAACACTCCCGCCCTAAGCGCTGAAACCAGCCCCCAGCCCTAAAAACTACCTCGACCCCAGCCCTAAAAACACCCTGGCCTCCCGCCTTGAGCCCTAAAACCCGGCCGCAGCCCTGAAAACTACCCCGATCCCAACCCTAAAAACAGAAAACTACTCATCAACACACGTCCCGATCCTTCCTGTTCCTTCCATTCTCATCTGGGCAAAAAGTCCCTCCAAGTCTCTACCACCTCCCGCCCATTCGCTCCGAATCTAGAGTGCTGCCTGCCTTTACCACACATATGCCTTTACTGCCTTTACAACGGAAATCGTTGAAAAGGCATGCCTGGTAAAGGAATATGCGTGGTAAAGGCAAGAGTGGTAACGCATGCGTTGTACCGGTACGCCTGATTCCGACTGCGTTGATAATGCCATATTCTATATCTATCTATCTAGCTATCTATCTATCTATATAGATATATATATAGAGAGAGCGATATAGATATGTAACGTTATATCAATTAAAATTGTAATAATAAATTAAAATAAATGTAAGTAATTGTTAAGCCAATAATTATTTAATAAGTTACTTAAAAAATAACATTAGAACATAGGGTTATGGTTTAAATTTGTAACGTTAATAAAGGTTAAGCAATTGTTTTTTAGGGAATATTGATGGGTAGTGTATAGCCCGAATAAGGAGCTTTTAGGGCTCAGGGATGGGATGTAAGGAGTGTTTAGGACTCAGGGATGAGTAGTGTATACGGTTATTAAGGAGGTTTTTTTGCTCAGGGATGGATAGTGTTTACAGGTAATAAGGGCTTGTTAGGGCTCAGTACTTTAAATGTAAAATTAAATGAAATTGAATTAAAATACAAGTAATATGAATTTAGTATAGAACACATAATTATTAAAAGATTTAATTAAATTTGAATTAAATAATTACATTAAATGGGATTATAATACAAATGTTTAAGAAATTGGGTTATTAGTTGGAGGTGGGGGTGGGGAGGACTCCACTCAAGCAATAAAAACAATCTCTGTCAGGGTGAACCACAAAAGTCACTAAATAAACGGTGCATAATCCTCTGGTAGCTTAGCTCAAAAGCAATCAGGCTTAACTTGGAGGCAATGTGTAAAGTATTTATACAGCACACAACGAGTAATAAAGTGAGAAAAACAAACACAAGACAAATCCCAAACCAATTTAGAACAATAGAGATTATTTTATTGAATAAAATGACACCAAAACGACAAAATAACAATACGCGGAAACAGAGTTATGAATTTTCAGGTGAAAATAGTGCCAAAAAGCATGAAGTGCCACTCACGGTTATCTGGTCATGCTGGACCTGGTCAAAGTCACAAGTTTAGTCCGACCGCAATGGAGCTTGGGTCGGATAAAGGGACCAGGTTCGTTCGGGTGAATAGTTTAATTTCTCCCAGTCAAAGTCCACGTGAGGAGCCTCAGCTATAGTTTTGCGTTGGCGGGGGCCTCAAGGAGATCATTGTCGGGCGAGGCGCAGGTTGTCGCTGGAGCTTCGCGTTGACTAGAGATGCAGGCGGTCACTTTTTTACACGAATAGCAGGGTGCTGTCAGAACGTCATGTTGGAGGGAGACACGGCCATCGTTGCTGATGCAAGGAACCCGCTCACAGTCTCGAAGAGCCCAGAACTTTTGGATTTTCACCTGGAGTTCACTTTGGGGGCAGGAGGAGTATACGCTCATGCCAGCCAAGTGCCCAGGACCTGGAGGGCATTTCTTGGAGATCAGGACTCACTCCAGCAGAGGCCAGAAGCAGAGCTCAGATAGGCCCAGTTGGTGCTGGCCAACTGGGCAGTTGCAGGGAAGGCCTCTGGAAGCTTGTTGTGTCTCTTTAGCAAATATAGGAGGTCAGTCAACTGATCCTTGGAGCCACTTTTGGGGATCCTGGGTTCAAGGCAAGCAGATCCAGTCATCCTTCTTTAGACAGCAGGGCAGTCCTTTTTCTAAACTGTCCACAGGCCGAGGTTCTGATGAGAGGTTCTGAGGGTGCCCCTTTTATACACAGTGCCAACCTGTGTGTGGTGGTCCCTTTCTTTATCTACTCCTGATCAGTTTCTGGTCAGTTGTGCCCATTCCTGTGTATTTGGCTCCAAACTGTCTAGGGAGTCAAAGACAGGCAGGCCTAGGTGTGGGCTGCATACAGGGCCAGCTTTAGCGCTGGTGGCGCCTGTTGCAACAATCTTTTTTGGAGACCCACATGAACACTTCCTCGGATTTACTCACTACCACCCAGCAAAATTGCCCTTCATCTCTCCATAGCCCTTCTCTGACATACATTTTAATTGTTATAAAGCGCTGGTAAAGGCTATCTTTACTAATCCACTCAGCTAGCCACATAAAATACAGCTGTTGTCTTTGCAGCAGGCATATTAACTCTCTGCTCTACTTTATGGCAAGTCAAACCTGCCACTAGACAAAACTTTGATCTCTTTCTCAAGCACTATGTTAGACTTGGCTTTTTCAGCGGGTTTACCCCCAGACTTTTTGCTTTTTGGCCTCCTGTTTTTGACCCTGTGTGTGTTGGTTTTAGGACTCTGGGCACTTTACCACTGCTAATCAGTGCTAAAGTGCATATGCTCTCTGTGTAAAATGTGTTATGTATTGGTGTTTCCATGATTGGCCTATTTGATTTATGTGTCAGTCCCTAGTAAAGTGCACTGCGAGTGCCAGGGCCTATAAATCAAATGCTGTTGGTGGGCTGCAGCACTGGATTGTGCCACCCACGCAAACAGCCCTTAAAGTGTAACTCGGGCCTGCCATCGCAGAGCCTGTGCGCAGCCTGGGGCTGCCATGTCGACTTGGCAAGTGCACACACTTGCAAGTCCCTAAACCTTCCCTTTGCTACATGTTAGTCACCCCTAAGGTAGGCCCAAGGTACCCCTGTGGGCAGGGTGCGTTGTATGCGAAAGGTAGGACATGCCCTGGTGTGTGTGGCATGTCCTGATAGTGAATTACAGCCTAGTTCGTTTTTCACTATTGCAAGGCTACCTGTTCCCCATAGGCCAGAACGAGCAGTTTTGATTATTACAGCTTATAATCCTAACTGACCCCGGGAACATGGTAGAAATTCGAGTTTAGTATGCCTGGACTCAGAATGATAAAATGCATCTTTTAGTGAAGTTGGTTTTAACATTATGTGTTTGAAAATACCACTTTTAGAAAGTGGGTATTTTCTTGTCTAACCATCCAAGCCTGCCTCTGCGAGGTTGTGTATTCCTTGTCTGGAGTGTGAGTGACAGGGGCTGGGGGATGCCAGGAGACAGGGTGAGTCAGCACAGGGCTGAGTAGCAAGATCTACATGTAGATGGGTGGGAGGGGTCGCACCTGGGCCCTGAATAGGACAGTGCCTTCCCTCCACAATGCTGGCTCCACCCCCTGTGGTGCGTCTGATGTCCCTGGCCTACTCACTGAAAGAAGGGACGGAGACTTGTCAACAAAGTGCTCCAGAACTGGTTTGGACTAGGCAAAGGCCTCTCTGCCTTCAGAGAACAAAGGAATTTGGGATATAAATATTGGGGCCCTGACCCCATGAATTTAGATCTCGCTGGAATCAAGGAACCTGCCAAGACGAAGAGCTGGAAGAGCTGCCAGGAGGAGTACTGCCCCTTTGCTGTGTTGTTGCTTTGTTGGGTTGGCCTGCAGTGGCTGCTTCTGTCTTGGGCAGTGAAAGGACTGGACTGAACTTTCTACAAAATTGTGCTGAGTATCTCCAAGGGCCTGGAACCGAGCTGGCCTCCTGTTAAGAAGTCTCAGGGACTACAAAGACTTCACAAGCCTCGGTACCGCTTCTGGAACGCTGTTTCAGTCGCCACAGAGGAAGGGAACTGCAACCGACTCCGTCAACCGAATCCATCCCTGGCCGGTGACCTGGTTGCACCGCAGACCGCATCGCCCCGCTTCGCATCGCAACCCTGGTCTCACCGTGGGCGACGTCAGACGCCGCCAACATCGAGCCGCTGCTTGCACCGTGACCTGTGGGCACCGCAGTTCGCATCGCATCGTTTCACTGAACCAGCCGGACCCGACCGACGAGGTCGCTGCAACTGGCTCAAGAGTCGGGACCGCACCGCATTTGGGGCACCGCTCGCACGTCTGCGACGCACCGCTCCGACTCGCACCGCTGTCCGATGCCAGCTCCCACACTCCGGCTTGGTCGCCTGCATCGCAACCTGTCAGCACCGCATCGAGCATCGTCTCACCCTGCATCGCACGCCATGGACTCACCGACTCCGTCTGCACAACGCTCATCGAGCCGCTGCCTGCACCGCATCGAGGGACACCGCACCTTGCATCGCTCCGTCTTGCACCGCAACCGCGACGAACGCCGACCGGCTCGTACACTCCGTACCAGCCACAACGAGAAAGGTACTGTAACCGAGTCTGTTCACGACTCTGCTGGCCCGTATCGACGCGGTCGGCTGGAACTGTTAGACTCTGTGATTTTCAGCATCACGGTAGGCTCGGGCGGAGCTACCGACTCATACGAACTTTGCTTTTGTGCTATTCCTGCAAAGAAGAAGTTACCGTATCAAGTATTCATTCGTAAAGTATAGTATTGTGGATTTTTGTCGTAATTGGTCTTGTCTTGAGTATATAAAATATTGGTTATTTTTCTAAACTGGTGTGGTGTCCGTTTGTAGTGCTTACACTGTATTACTGTTGGTTATGTGCAAATGCTTTACACACTGCCTCTGAATTAAGCCTGACTGCTCGTGCCAAGCTACCACGAGGGTGAGCAGGGGTTACTTCACGAGTGTAACACCCTTACCCTGACTAGGAAGAAGGGTCCCTACTTGGACAAAGGTGCAAGCCCTTGCCAACTAGAGATCCCATTTCTAACACACTAATATAAATCGCAAGAGTTATCTTGACATTTTTATTGCTGCCTGAAAGCTGGGTGCACAAGGAACTCTGCAGCAGGTGCCTTTAAATCGTAAGTTATGGCGAAAAACAGTGTCACCCTTGAGGTCAGTCCCCCCTCTCCGGGTCAGCTCCCAGTGCGGCTGACCCAGTTGCACCGCCCTGGCTGCATTTGTCAGTTGCAGGGCAGACAGGAAGTCAGAGAGGGGGAGGGCTACACCTTGGAAGGACTGAGTACAACCCCCAGCACATCCAGTTCAGGAAAGGAACACCTTGCCCCACACCCAAGGCCCTTTCGTCCCCATGTCTGGAAGGAATAAATAACACACTACAAGAGAGCCACTAATAGTCATGGGACCCTGGACACTGGTAGAAAGGTTTAGACAGAAAAATGACAACTTTCTAAAAGTGGCACTTTCAGAATAGTAACTTAAAATCCAACTTTACCATTAAAGAGGATTTTAAATTACATTTTAAATAAGCAGAAGAAGTAGTTCTCTATCAGCTCCCAGAGGGATAGCGAATTAAGGGGCATATTAGCAAGACCCACGTTAAAATTATCGCCGTTTTAGCGGCAGGAAACTGCCGCTAAAACGGCGATAATGGGCTTGCTAATATGCGTTATAGAATTCCAATAGAAGCCCAGGTTAGATGTGCAGGACATCTAACCTGGGCTTCTATTGGAATTCCATAACGCATATTAGCAAGCCCATTATCGCCGTTTTAGCGACAGTTTCCTGCCGCTAAAACAGCGATAATTTTAACGTGGGTCTTGCTAATATGCCCCTAAGTGTAATAAAGTAACCCAGTATTAGTATAAGGGAGGGATAGCCTTACAACAGTGAAAAACGACTTTAAAAGTTTTCGTTATCAGGACAGTTCAGCACACTTTTTAAATACCATGCACCCTGCCCTATAAGCCTTTAGGACCTACCTTAGGGGTGAATTATAAGTATTGAAAAGGAAGGTTTAGGCCTGGCAAAAGGTTTATTTTGTCAAGTCAAAATCAAAAAGAACAAATGATGGGCAGAATGCTGAACAATGCAAACATTCACGCCCAGTCACAAAAGATCTGGGTTTAATCCATTGTTCTTTAGCTCACCACGCCACCTCAGTTTGGACCCAGCCATATGCAAATCAGTCTTGGCCCTGCTCCTCATGGGAACACTTCAGCCCGAACTGCCAAGCCAGATCCTCCCTGGACCCGAAACAAGCATCCTGGGACTGATTTCGGGGTATCGCCCCTCATCAGCCAGGTTCGCTTGAATCCAGTGGCGCAGTGAGCACGGGACCCACGTCTGGGCATGCACTTCCCACTTAGGGCGACAAAAGCAAAAAGAACAAATGATGGACAGAAAGCTGAACAATGCTAACATTCACCTCCAGTCACAAAGATCTGGGTTTAATCCATTATTCTTTTGCTAACCACGCCACCCCAGGTTGAACCCAGCCATATGCAAATCAGTCTTGACCGTGCTCCTCATGGGAACAGTCAAACCCGAACTGCCAAGCCAGGTCCTCCCTGGACCAGAAACAAGCATCCTGGGACCGGTTTCGGGGGTATCACCCCTCCTCAACCAGGCTAGCTGGAATCCAATGGCGCAGTGAGCATGGGACCCACGTCTGGGCATACCCATCCCACTTAGGGCGGCAAAAGCAAAAATAACAAATGATGGACAGAATGCTGAACAATGCAAACATTCACCCTCAGTCACAAAGATCTGGGTTTAATCCATTGTGCTTTTGCTCACCACCCCACCCCAGTTTGGACCCAGCCATATGCAAATCAGTCTTGACCCTGCTCCTCATGGGAACAGTCCTGCCGGAACTGCCAAGCCAGCGCCTCCCTGGCATTTAAAACTGCAGTACTGACTGAATTGGCAGGCCTGAGACATGTTTTAAGGAACTACTTTAGTGGCTGGCACAATGAGAGTTGCCAAGTAGTAGCATTTAATTTACAGACCTTAGGTACATGCAGTACAATTTACTAGGGACTAATAAGGAAATTTAATGTACCAATCAGGTGTAGGCCATTTGTACCATGTTTAGAGGGAGAACACAAGCATTTTACCACTGGTTAGCAGGAGCAAAGTGCGCAGAGTACAAAAAGTCAACAAAAAATGGGCTTAGCAAAGGAAGGCGAAAATCTGTGCTGACCCCGCAGAAAGGACCCGGGTCCAATAATATGGGTATATTAAACTAAAAGTTGTATTAATTTAGTTAAGAATACATATTAAAATAATTACAATATATGGTTACGTTTAAAGTAAAGAGTTACATTATATTAAAGAGTCACAATGCTGTGTGTATGTATGTATATATATATATATATATATATTTATATTGGGTTTAAAGTCATACTTAAGAACTTACCTGCAAAGTAAAGGGCACTCCAATGTAATAAATTTTAATGTGAAGGTACTGCCAATGTAATGATCACAATATAATAACTCCTGAAGTAATAACCTGCGGAGTAACAGCTGACATTATACGTGGACAATACCCACATGCACATCCACTTTGGGAACTGTGCAGAGAAGTATGAGTGTTGTGTGGAAGAAGTAAAGTTTCCTCAGCTTAAAGGGAACGAAGACTGAACTCATAATAGTAGGAGGGGCCAGTTCATAGTCACCCAATTCATTTTGCCTACCAACCAGGGTCCTCATCCCTCCTAGTCTCAACAGGCCAGAAATAACTTTGTATGTTGTTGAATCCCAAGGTTCTAGGAGGGCATCAGACGTCATGCCTGACGTATTATGCTAACCCTGAAATCTCTCCATTGACTCCCAGTTAATTTCTTGAACATTTTAAAAATGCTCAGCATTATGCACAAAGCATGCTGGGGCAAATGTCCCGGTTGCCTTCGGAAACTGGTGCACTGTTATAACGCTGGATTCTACCGTACAAGTTACTAGGTACCCTCAGTCGACTAGATCTTTATTACCTGCTGAGAAGTGTAAAGGGGAGAAACAATACATTCGTTCCAAACGGGCATGAATCAATTTAAGAAAATCTCGGAAAAGATCACTGACTCCGAATTCCAAGTTTAGGGGTTTATTACAAAACCAAAAATAACTGAACATACAAGCACCTCAGGACGAGGTTGTAAAGATACAAAGGCACTAATACAAAGTCCATCCTACGAACCAATCTAATCCGATATAGCATAAAGAGAATAAGCAATTCCAAAAATACTAAACAGGCAATAACTGCCCCAACATCTATATTAGTCTTCATTAGTGGCTGTAAAGAAAATCCATTAATCTATCCCTACACTATCCTAAAATGGCATCCTTACTTCAGAATTTCCCAAGCAAAATCAAGAAAAGATGTCAGCTTGTGAAGACTTCCTAAGAAGTACACTCACGTTGTATAGGTCAGAAGCCCAAATCACAATTTCTTTCTAAGTCTTCATTCTAAGAATCGATCCCTTCCTTCTATCCTCTAACGGCTCTCTGCCCGCTCATCCCTCTGCCCTCTCTCTCTGCCCTCTCTGCTCTCTCATCCCTCGCGGCACTGTCCCTAATACAAAATGCACAATTGATAAACACGCCCGCTGAAACACCTCCTCTGGCCAGGCACCTCTCGTAGGTAATTTTCCACCAAAACTTGTACTCGGTCCAGCGACGGTTGGTGTGTCCTTGTGTCTCAGGCTTCTTCAGCACAACTCCCAATTATCGGCATTCCTGAAGACTTTGTAACAGGTTTCCTCCATACCTAACTCCTAAAACAAAGGTACCTTTCTAACTAACGAGGACGGTGTCCTTGCACCTGCAACAGAAGCATGAGAACAGAACAACCTTGCACGCACATGAATTTCGCTGACTGTCTCCAGATGAGAGCCTCACCAGGGGAAAATACATTTCGGGCCTACATAAACCAGCTAACATAGGAAAACGAATAGGCCTTTCTTAGCACGAAAGAGCAAATACTCCATCTAGGCCTTTAACATCAAATTAAACACGCATTTAAATGTTACATCTGTAAGCACTACATTTCATCACATTTAAACACAATTAGTCACGTATACGTGTGCAACTTCAACATGATGCACGTTTAAATCTAATACATTACATTACATATAAACTACTTCATTAAGCATTTGCAATGAACATCGAAAGTTACATAATTCCCTCTAAATGCCATTTTGCGTTTCTTGAATGGCACAACTCATTCCAACACTTCATTTACCACTGATTATTACAACACAAATTCTAACTAAAATTAGCACACACATAAGAATATATGCGGGTACGGACTATTCATGAATATAATGTACCCCTACAATTTTCAGAATATCACTGCGCTCTATCAGTTCCCCCCTCTGATGACTAGTGTAATCAACAAAATCACAGCTCCCTGGAGAAAGAAACAACCTAAACAGAGCTGGTAGCCAATCTTCCCTGTCGGAACCTTTCTCATAATGACTGTCCTGCAGTCTAGACATCCTTACCTCTCTCTCCCTAAAGGATCTTTCGACTTGATTTGCCCTATACCACTGATAAGCCCTCACAAAACCCCACAGGCAAATCACACAGACCACGATTATAATGATAGGTCTCAAAATGTAACCAAGAATACCTTTTCCCAAGCTCGCAAACCAACTCCCCACTCTACCAAACCCTTTTCCAACTTTCTCCCAAACACCTTCTTCAGCCAGATCCTGGATCTCATGATGAATCTCAGTGATGTTACTTATATACTTCAGATCTTTACTATTATCTGGTATATAAGTTCAGCACTCTTGCACTTTCAGCATTTTACAGACTCCGCCCTCTTTTGCCAATAAGACGTCCAGAGCAAGACGGTTCTGCATCACCATCGCCCTTATCAACATCTCTCCATCAACAAGCAATAGTGATTTAGCTGCATTTGTCGACAACTTGTCCACAACAGTCGCCAGCTTTCTAATCTTTACATCATTCAAAATCACTCCCAAACTTGGTATTACAGCTCCAAAAATATCTCCAATCACTCCTCCTGCACTTGCATCTCTCCTTACTCTAGAATGCATTCCTCCTTCCAGGAGTTCTAGCTCCTCTACATGATAAATCTTGGGGAAAACAGCTGCCAGGTAACAAGTACCGTACCAATTGGCAGGCAATCTCACATAAGCGTATTTCCCACATACAAAGTATACTGTTGGCACCACTTGTACCGGACCCTGCAAAAAGTTCTTTGCTGACTCTTCCATGGTGAAAACATGATCACACGCATTCTGTCCCACATAAACCTTATCATAATAGGTCTGGATACGTTTCACACACAGCTTCCCCTTTTGCTCTAGATCTAATGCTATAGGGCCATAGCTCCCTTTCGCTCTGTGAGCCATCTCCTCCTTTGTCCAATCTAATGGACTTTCTCCAGTGTTACGTGTTTGTGTTAGTTGTCTATATCTATCCTCTACTTGATCTACAAACTTCTTTTCTATCTCTGTTAGTGAACATGTCAAATTATGTCTATGTGCATAAGCGGTATCTAACGTTGTAGTCGGTATGAAATACTTCCCAATCCTATCCTCCTGCTTATAATAATCATACTTGTTCAGGTGATAGTATGCTGGAACCTCTGAAAGCACTGCATCGTAATTGGAAAAGAAGTATTCATAATGACCTCTCCCATAAAACATACTAAGCAGCAAACTACATGAAATTCCATAAGTCAATGGAAGATGATGATATCTAATGCCCTCATCCACGGATGCAGGCAATTGCATACACACATAACAGTCGCTCACATCCATCGTCTCAACATATTCATATAGCAGCTTGGCATACGCATTAAGCTTAAAATCACCTCTAGACAAATCTACATGCAATCTACGACTATTTTGATCTAGCATAGCCTTTTCAGCTCCTATGGTATCCTCCTTTTTGCTAGAAGTACTGGGTGTAGGTGTCCCTTTCACCTCTACGACTTCTACCTCACGTGGAACAATAACTGACACTACAATAACTATGACTATTAAAACTATCACTCCCACTATGGAAGCACCTATCACACACTTGGACCTACGGTTCGGATTTCCAGACTCCATCTTCTCTTGTCCCAGCGATTCAAATTAGAGGATACACAAAAGTCTCTTCTTTCCACCTCCAATTGTTGCTCAAAAACTCAAACAAAAATCATTGAAATCCTGGAAATTCGTTCAAAATTCAGTTCTTCTGGATTTATTTACACCGTCCAAAAAGACTTCCCTAGCCCTCTTTCTTCTTCTACTAAAAAAACCCTAATTTTATTCTTCTTCCACTCTGGCCTAGGTTATCTTCTTTGAAACACCTATTTACAACACACAGTTCATTCGCAATCTATGATAAGTTCAGATCCAATTGCAGCTAAAACATGTTACAAAATTTCAAGACGAACATCTACCATGAGGTGATGCTTCAAATCCAAACGTTGGGAAAACTAATTTATGCAATATCAGAATTCGCACCTTGCTCAAAACTGGAGGTTTTAGGACCGTGATTGTCAGCACTCCTTCAACTTCAAGTCCTGGAAACATCAATTTTCAGTAGAGGATTCCTGCTGATCACTCGCACGGACCTCAGCCTCCCAGAACTCACTACTCCCGGCATCAGTTACTACGTAAGTCCACTCTGGGACAGCGTATCTCTGGCAAGGCACTCTTGTCCTTCTCGACCTTCTCAGGCCTCCTTGGGCTTGCTCTTCTTCACTCACTTCTGATTCAGATGTCTCAGACACAGGGGCAAGATCTCTTTCAGGGGCCAATCGTAGGTTCAACCTTCTCTGTCTTTCAGGCCACGATTCTTTTGCTCGGTCAGCCCTTTTGCTTTCTTCTCGAACTCTCTGCGCACCACTTCCTTCAGCTGAGTCTGACTCTATATCACTCGCAACGTTACCTTCTTCCTCAGAGTCAATACCTGGGTTGTGTGTAGCGTAACCCTCCTCAGCCTGGTCTGGTGAGCAACCAGCTTCGTCAGCAACCCTCACAGCTTGGCTTTTCCTCTCTCGTGGCCCTGCCGCCACAGCTGGATTTTCATTCTCGAGAGGAGCTGTTTCTTCCAAGGGTTCTGAAACTCGGCGGGTGTGGGAAGCATGTATCCAGTTCGGCAACCCTCCGCAGTTCACCGCTGTGTTAGTTACAAGTATCACCTGGTAAGGGCCTCGCCACTGAGCATCCAAACAGCTCTTCCTGACGTGCTTGCGGACAAGCACCCAGTCACCCAGGCACAGGTCGTGGCAGAGATCTCTTGAAGCCGGAACAGCAGCAGCTTCCACCTGCTGAGACATAGAACGGACCACATCAGCTAGTCCTTTGCAGTAATCAAGGATTAAGTCATCAGTGATGTTTATCAAGGCTGAGAATGGTATTGCTGGCAATCGCATCGCCCTCCCCATAAGGATCTCATGCGGGGAAAGACCGGTCCTCCTATCTGGGACACTGCAAACACTCATCAACACCAGAGGCAACGCATCAGGCCACTTCAGAGATGTAGACGAACACACTTTTGCCATCCGTGCTTTCATAGTTCCATTAATCTGCTCTACTATCCCAGAAGCCTCCGGTCGATAGCTACAATGAAGTCTCTGATCAACATTTAAAGCAGCGCAAAGCAATTTCATGATCTCGCTGTGGAAGTGTGTTCCTCTATCCGATTCCAACGAAGTTGGAAAACCGAACCTGGGGATCAACTCTCTCAATAATAGCTTCGCTACTGTAAGGGTGTCACACCTCCGTGTTGGGTAAGCTTCCACCCATCGTGAAAAAACACACACCACCACTAGAATGTACCTCAGTCCGTTTCACCTAGGCATTTCGATAAAATCAAGCTGTATCCTATTGAAAGGTCCTCCCGACCTCCCAATGTGACTCAGTGCAACCACAGTTTTCTTCCCAGCATTCATTTGTTGACAGGTAACACACCTATGACACACTGCTTCAGCAAACGCACGAAACCGTGGATTATACCACATTTGTCTGAACACTCGCACCATCGCGTCTCTTCCTAAATGCACAGCACCATGAATTTGCCTTGCCATCGGGCTCAATAGGTCATCTGGTAACACTGCTTGACCATCACTTGAAACCCAAATGCCAACATCCCCCTTCTCACATCCTGATCTGATCCATACATCTCTTTCCTGATCTGAAGCTCCTTCCTGCAGGCTCTTGAGTTCCTCCCAAGTGTCTGCCATGGCTAACATCATGCTGAGCTCGGTTCTTTCTTGGCTCTCTCCAGTGTAATCTCCAGTAAATATACACCCTTGTTCAGCGCAAAAACGTGCAATTTCATCTGCATACTTATTTCCAATGGAAACAAAATCCGTCCCCCTCCCATGTGCAGCGCACTTTACCACTGCTATTTCCCTGGGACGTTGCAACGCTTCCAACAGTTGTCTCACATATTCTCCATTCCCGATGGGAGATCCAGATGATGTCAGGAAACCCCTCTGTGACCATAGCTATCCGAAGTCATGAACCACACCGAACCCATACTGGCTGTCGGTGTAGATTCGGATCTGATCCGCTGCCAAACAGGCGCAAGTCAAAGCAATGATTTCGGCCACTTGTGCGAGGTTCATCAACAATGTCAGGTCTCGGTTTGGTGCAAAGTTCAGTCACATCAAGACAGTCATGGTCTTCACAATCTTCATCATCTACATTTGGCAATGGCATCAATGTAGCAGGATTTAAAACAGAACACCTTTTCAGAGTCACATTCTCCGCGGCAAGTATGACTTGCTCGTAGCGTGTGAGTCTATTGTTTGTCAGGTGCTGTGTCTTAGTCCTTGTCATCAAAAGCTCAACAGAATGCGGAACATATACCGTTAGTGGGTGACCCATAACAATGCTTTCACACCTCTCAATGCTGACACCTGTTACAGCAACGGATTTGAGACATCCGGGCAACGCTGAAGCTACTGGATCTAAAGTAGCTGAAAAGTAGGCAACTGGTCTACGGACACTTCCATGACTCTGAGTCAGGACTGACAATGCACAACCTTCTCGATCATAACAGAACAATGAAAAGGACTTGTTGTAGTCAGGCATTCCCAGAGCCGGAGCACGACATAAGCCCTCTCTCAACTCCAAGAACGCAATCAGACAGTCATGGTCCCATGGTACCGGATCACTCACATCCTTATGCGTCAGCCTCTGCAGAGGCTTCGCCTTCAGTGAGAAGTTGGGAATCCATTGGCGACAGTAACCAACCATTCCAAAGAACATTCTGACTTCCTTCTGAGTGGTAGGCACAGTCATGTTCATGATCGCCTCAATTCGATCTGGTGACACCTTTCTCTTGCCTTTCTCAATTCGATGACCCAAGTACTGAACCTCACTCAGACAGTACTGCAACTTGTTTGGGGACACCTTGTGTCCATTCTCTCCTAAATGATTCAGTAAGGCAATCGTATCAATCCTGCAAGCATCCTCCGTTTCTGACACAATGAGGAGATCGTCAATGTACTGCACGAGAACAGAATTCTGCGGTAGTACAAGACTCTCGAGATTCTTCTTCAAGATCTGATTAAAGACTGATGGACTCTCTGTATACCCTTCAGGGATACGACACCATGTTAACACACGATCTTCCAGACGGAAAGCAAACAAAAATTGGCTCTCCTCGTGCAAGGGTATCGAAAAGAATGCTTGGCACAAGTCAATCACCGTGAACCACTCGGCTTCACATGGAATCTGGAATAGTATCACTGATGGATTCGGTACCACTGGACAACACGGAACCACAATCGCATTGACCTATCGCAGGTCTTGCACGATCCTGAATTTCCCACTCGGTTTCTGTAATCCCATAATGGGTGAGTTGCATGGACTGCCCATTATCTCCTTCAGAATTCCCTGCTGAATCATGGAATCGATTACAGGTTTAATCCCTGTGATCGTTTCAGGCGACAGATTATACTGGGGTGTTCTCGGAAACTCAACATTTTGCTTAACCTGGATCTTAACTGGCTCAACAACTCTAATCAGTCCAATCTCTTCTCCTGTAAAATCCCACACATCCAATGAAACAGAGTCTCTTAGGTCAAGTTGAAGCTCTTCCACTGTTAACATAGGGTACATCTCTATACAGAAATGCTGATTTGCAACCTTGAAGGTGGCATCATCATCATTTGTCTGTAATTCCACTCCCTTGGGGGTGCAATAGATGGTACAATTCAGTTTGCACAAAAGGTCACATCCTAGCAAACAGACTGGACTTGAGTCACACACCACAAATTGGTGTCGATCTCGGAAAGTTCCTATTCTCACAGGAATCGGCTCAGTCAATGGGTTAGTCATCTTCTTATTCGCCACTCCTACTACTTGGATTGATTGTCCAGAGAGGGGTAGGTTGGGAACTACTGCAGATCTCACAGTAGAACGGGTAGCACTAGTATCAACCAAAAAGGTGGTGGGATGACCGTCAACATCCGCCTCGACAAACGGTCCCCTCTGGTCTACCTCTAAGACTGCCCCAAGAGTGCAGTCTTCCTCCCCCCTCAGGCACCGTCATTTCAACGGGTCTGAGCTGTAATCATCGCAATCCTCGAAAAGGGGCATCTGCTGGTACGTTCGATTTCCCTGTGGAATTCTCGGAGGTTGCGGAACTTGCACCTGCGGGCACAATGTCCCCCCTTGCATGGACCTGGGTCTCGTCACAGTATTGACGACCTCAGATACCTGCACCGTCTCTTCCTCTTGTTGCACTTGGTTCGCTGGATTCAATCTACACTCGCGCTTCCAATGCTCGATCTTGTGACAAAGGTGACACGCAGTTGTCTTTTTCAGTGTTGCCACATCCATCCCTGTCTTAGGGTCTATACGTTTCCCCCTTCCCGGACCCTGCCCATTGCCACTTGGATGTGTCTGAACTTCCCTGTCAGCGTTTTGCATTTGGACCAGCATTAGCTTATCCTTAAGCTTCCTGTGTTTCGAGTCCACTTCATCGCTGCAGTACCTGGCGTACCGCAGTATTTCGTCCACCGACTTGTTCTGCCAACAGATCAAATACTTCTGAATCATGAAGCTGATTTCTGGTCTCAGACCCAAGACGAACTTGGAAACGAATTGTCCCATGTCTTTGGGGTCTAACGTGTCTAGCCCACTGTGCTGCTTAAAGGCTTGTAAGAGCCTCTCGTAATATTCGTGTACGGACTCTTTTGGTTCCTGAACAGTTCGATCTATCTTAACCCAATCAATGTCTTGTGGTGAGATTTTGGATTTCAGCCATGTAATTACTTGCTCAAACTTTTTCATAACAATTGGTGAAGGACCATTGGTAACAGAATCCCTGTCTGGTTCAGAAGTTGGCCAATCAACTGCAACTTTACAAGCTGCACACAAATCACTTGGTACTACAATATCAAACAATGTGTTCAGGTCAACCGACAACACCTTCGAGATTATATCCCCTTCGATGCTTCTGTCGGCCAACGGCCGTCGCGAGCACTACCTCCGTAGTGCTGCGCGCGTCCGTTGGCCGACGCGGCCCCGCCCACCTAATAAAACCGCCGCACTGCGGCGGAATTCGCGCCGCGGTTAAGCGGTTAACAAATCGGTCGACCTGCTTGTACCACTCGACAGGCTTCTCCCTCAGCCGAGGAAATTCGTTTGTAAACGCTGCCAAATCACCTCTACTCCAAGGCACATGCACATACCCTCCGTTTTGTACCTCTCGCAAAGGGAAATTTCCCACTCCTATCATCCCCCTCCTGGAGGCGGTGTCTCTCCTACACTCTTTTTAGTGCTCTTCTTTTTGGACCATCTTTCCTCCCATTTGTCAAGCATGCTCACGCACATATCCCTACAATCAATTCTCGAATGTGAGTTTTCAGCCCTATCACTCTCTTCCAGTTCCTGGTCACTGTACTGCAACCTGTGACTTCCCTGCAACATCTTTGTTTTGGACAGATCCACCTCGTGTCTCCTTGCCAAGTCTGTCAGTTTCTCATGCGCTGATCTCGCCTTGCGAGTTACATCTTTTGCTACAAACAGCAACTCGTCTGGTCCATAAAGCTCTACTCTTTCCAACGGCAGGTTCCCACTAATTATCTCATCTACCTCAGCTTTTAATCTCATCACATCCAACATCTTTGCTCTTATAGCAGTTTTAAGGGTCCCTCGACTTGATGCACCACTCGACTCTCCATTCTCACTGCCCTGATCCTCACATCGGTTCCCTTCCACTATATTCCCTAGGACTGGTCGGCTTCCTGTATTCCCGCGATCCCAGTCTCCTGTCATCCTATCATTAGGGCTTCTCACTGGTGGTTCCCACATCCTTATGTCAGATCTTGAATCGGCCAAAGACCTTGGTCTCGTCGTTCTTACGTCTCCCTGTCCTCTAGAGGAGTCTGCAGTGGCTGGCAAAGGCGTACATGATTCCATGGGTCTCGGAAGGTGACCTATTCCACTCACTATGCCATTCCCTCTAGAGCCAGTCCCTTCTCCTGCTACTGATCGTGCTAGACTTCCATTTCCTGCCTGATCTGGGTCATATACTGACACTATGGGGCCGATGGTAACCGGTACTGTAAGAGCATCCGGTAGCCTTGTAACAACTGTAACTCTGTTAGCTTCGATGCTTGCTGGTGTCTGTGTTCCCATCCCTTCTGTTCCTGTTGATATTCTTCCGACTACTCTCGCACTAGGTTGAGTCTGCGATTCTCCAGTTCCCTCTGTTGATACTGCCTTTCCCTCTACGGAATCTGGATTATATGGAGGTGGTCTTTCTGATAGCAGTCTATCTAGCAAGCTGTCATCTGTGTCACTATCGTCTTCCTCACCCCACTTCTTCTGTTCTTCTCCTACTTTTATCATCAACAGGAATAGCCTATCTCCTTCAATAGTTTCCACCCTCCATCTCTTCTCCAATGCGTCCCATCGCGCATCCTAAAACGCCCTGATTGACTTTTTCACCCTTTCCTGACTTCTGTCTCTTTTCCTATCATGTGCTGCTCTTATCCATGCATGTAGCGCCTCAAACTGTGTTGGTCTGGGTAAAGGTCGCAATGAGGACATCACTGTTTTCAATTGGTACAACACTTCCAACCTGAAAGTGCCATAACGTGGAAAAGTCAATTCTCCCCCATTTTCAGTCATTTTATGCGAATTTTTGAGCCAAATTATAGTATGCAACCCCACATTCGTAGCCATATAATGGGCTGGGGTATCCTCGGGTGGAGCTTCTTCTCCTCCTCGAGTAACCACTCTTCTGTCTCCTCTACACATGTCTTGTAAAACTTTAAAACATTTCATGATGAAATCAACGTTTTCTTCACTTGTTTTCACTCGACTTCCTGATGACAATCCACCAATACCAGCGCGGCTTCACACCAACAGACCTATCACAGCGCAACACTCGCTGACGTCACTCTCTTCCTCATGCAGCAGTTCCCCTCCTTTACAATTCGTCTCTCGCACACTAACGCGTCTCACTCATACGCTGAAATAACTGTTTGCCCACCAAACGACCGAACAGTCACTTCTCTGACTGTCTGTCCATAAAACGACCGGACAGTCTCACGTAATTGTCGACCTCACTCTAGCAACCGTCTGTCCGCGAAACGACCGGACAATTGCCCCAGACTATCTGCCCACGAACGGCCGGACAGTCATGTACTTAATCGATAGGATCCAATCACTTGATGTTCCACATGCAGTAACCCACGACCTGCGTTGGTTACTCACGCACTCACACACACGTTTCCCTATCACCAGTGGGTTAGTCAACGACGTCTCATGACTCCCACAATCTCTGGTCAGACAATTTCAACTCTGGGTGTCTTCTACACCACAATCTCTTATCCCGGGATATCAATAATCAAATCTCATGGACCGCACGTGTTCGGCCCGAAACCACAATCACTCAACTCTCATTCCAACTCTGCAAGACATCACACAATCAAAACAACACCGCAATCTAACAGACATACATCCCTGTTCATACTCCACCACGAACTGCTGTTTCCGCCACACCGTCACTCGCTGTCGGTTCCCATCAAACGCCGTCGTCCTCCGCTCACAATCCACTGGATAACTATCACTTGGGCTCTATGGGGACTCAGTGACTACCCTTCTCTACGTCTCCCCTTACTACAGAGGTAACCATCCTCTCGCTACTAACTGATAACGCCGGATTCCACCGTACAAGTTACTAGGAACCCTCGGTCATAGATCTTTATTACCTGCTGAGAAGTCTAAAGGGGAGAAACAATACATTCGTTCCAAACGGGCATGAATCAATTTAAGAAAATCTCGGAAAAGATCACTGACTCCGAATTCCAAGTTTAGGGGTTTATTACAAAACCAAAAATAACTGAACATACAAGCACCTCAGGACGAGGTTGTAAAGATACAAAGGCACTAATACAAAGTCCATCCTACGAACCAATCTAATCCGATATAGCATAAAGAGAATAAGCAATTCCAAAAATACTAAACAGGCAATAACTCACCAACATCTATATTAGTCTTCATTAGTGGCTGTAAGAAAATCCATTAATCTATCCCTACACTATCCTAAAATGGCATCCCTACTTCAGAATTTCCCTAGCAAAATCAAGAAAAGATGTCAGCTTGTGAAGACTTCCTAAGAAGTACACTCACGTTGTATAGGTCAGAAGCCCAAATCACAAATTCTTTCTAAGTCTTCATTCTAAGAATCGATCCCTTCCTTCTATCCTCTAACGGCTCTCTGCCCGCTCATCCCTCTGCTCTCTCTCTGCCCTCTCTGCTCTCTCATCCCTCGGGGCACTGTCCCTAATACAAAATGCACAATTGATAAACATGCCCCCTGAAACACCTCCTCTGGCCAGGCACCTCTCGTAGGTAATTTTCCACCAAAACTTGTACTCGGTCCAGCGACGATTGGTGTGTCCTTGGGTCTCAGGCTTCTTCAGCACAACTCCCAATTATCGGCATTCCTGAAGACTTTGTAACAGGTTTCCTCCATACCTAACTCCTAAAACAAAAGTTTTATTCTAACTAACGAGGACGGTGTCCTTGCACTTGCAACAGAAGCATGAGAACAGAACAACCTTGCACGCACATGAATTTCGCTGACTGTCTCCAGATGAGAGCCTCACCAGGGGAAAATACATTTCGGGCCTACATAAACCAGCTAACATAAGAAAACGAATAGGCCTTTCTTAGCACGAAAGAACAAATACTCCATCTAGGCCTTTAACATCAAATTAAACACGCTTTTAAAAGTTACATCTGTAAGCACTACATTTCATCACATTTAAACACAATTAGTCACCTAAACGTGTGCAACTTCAACATGATGCACGTTTAAATCTAATGCATTACATTACATATAAACTACTTCATTAAGCATTTGCAATGAACATCGAAAGTTACATAATTCCCTCTAAATGCCATTTTGCGTTTCTTGAATGGCACAACTCATCCTAACACTTCATTTACCACTGATTATTACAACACAAATTCTAACTACAATTAGCACACACATAAGAATATATGCGGGTACGGACTATTCATGAATATAATGTACCCCTACAATTTTCAGAATATCACTGCGCTCTATCAACTGCATAGCCAGTGCAGTCTGACCTCTTTTAAAATCTTGACTACCATTTTACATGATTTCATGTCTTATTAACATGTAAGTGTAAATTCAGAAAATTAGATTAGTTTTGGTGGGGCGATTGAAGACATGTTCAGTTACCAAAAATAGAGAAATTAATATTCTGAGTGCTTAATTCATGTTTTGTTGGAGAAACTTACTACTTATGCTATGCAGTTATTTCATGCTTGATAAAAGCATTTAATGATCTTTATTGACTGCTTCGTGCACTGTTATTGAAAGTATATAAAACGCTGGTGCCTGCTCCCATATTGCAAGCCTATAATATTAGTGTAATATTAGGCACTTGTTTTTGGTATCGGAATATGAAAGGAACCTTACTGATACCTCAGCTTTCTAACCCTGTGAAACTGGTTGAACCAGTGGATAGCTCCACAGCTGAAGGCTTGAGATTGTAAGGGCTGTGTCTATAGCGTTTCATTGTCCCACCCGACCACTGAAAGTAGATTCTGAGCCATATGTTGATGTGACTGAGAATCTACTTGGGAGAGGCAAGACGGGAAAATTAAAGGAGATGGATTGTAAATGTGATCCAACAAATATTTTAATATTCTAAAAATGATAGCAGGATACCTTAAATTGCAATGCAATATCTTCTGAATTGCCATAATACCTATGACCTTTTAGGGAATGTTTTACAAAATTGTTCTATAAAGTGCACCATTTAATTGCATGTTTTCTTGGCAGCAAGAACCCCCCTTTCCTTGGGTCGGAAGGGAGGGATGTCAGACTTTCACACGTCACTCACTCAGGGAAACTTGGAGCTCGCATTTTAATTTATGCAACACTGCTTCTAATGTTCTCCAGGCATCGAGTGCTTTATGGTTGACATCTGACTACAATATTGCGCACATGAATGACGTTACCTGGCAAAACGTGGCCTCCAAACTCTGCAAAATACGTCAGCAGCTTCAGCAGCCTCAGAAGCGATCTCCTTTCATCTGGGAATTACCCACTGGCACTAAGCACCAACAACGCGTGACCCTTCAGTGTTAAATCTGGATGTTACCTCTTGTACTTGCATTATTAAATGTTCGCTAGCAGCCTCCCTCCAGCCGGAGCCGGCCCCGCTGCAGACTGAACACTTTCAAATGGTGTGATTGTTGACACACCTGGAACGGGCGACCCTGAAGACAGGAAGCCACCCACCGTAAGGCCATATTTCTGACACGCATCTCCACCTACGCTCAATGATACAGTGTCTAACGCCGCACTGAGGTCTAACATCAAAAGAGAGGCGGTGTCTCCTGCATCCAGGATTTGACTAATAGATTCCGAGGCTAACAGCAGGGCCGACTGACTGCTCATTTGTGACTGGTCACAGATAACACAAGCCTGGCATCGAGTAATTGTTCTTTTTGTCCTCTGACGAAATTCGAATGTGGGAGCCAATTAAGCAAAAAGTGGTGTTTGCAGCCTTGGAATTTCTATGCGACAGAAAGGCCAGTGATCAGTGAAAGGCCAGTGATTAGTGAAAGGCCAGTGATCAGTGAAAGTGAAAGGCCAGTGATCAGTGAAAGTGAAAGGCCAGTGATCAGTGAAAGTGAAAGGCCAGTGATTAGTGAAAGTGAAAGGCCAGTGATCAGTTTGCTCAATATAGCCCCAGTAAGCCACACATCTGTGGCCACCCTTCACTTGTACCCAAAATACTACCAAGAAACCTTCTGTCCAAAAATCTCTATCAGCTCTTCAAACACCAACACTCATAGCATCCATCTTGCTCCAGCTCATCAATGTGCTCTCCGCATTTGGATATTCACAGAGCACAGCAGACCTCATAACCAGCAAAGTCCATGCCATATTACTTATCACAGAAACAAGGCTAACACCTAGCTTATCCCCCATTTTCAATGATCTTGACTGTGATGATTACCCTACCCTTTACTAACCCTTTCATGCAAATCAGGCAGCACTCCTGCACTTTGCTGGAAACAATGCCTAAGAACGATCTAAGGATGCTCTAGTTCCATCTGCATTCTTTCCTCAGAGAAGATGTGCTCCTGTTAATCACATTTGGTCAGTGTGATCAAGTTCCTTTTTTTATTCTTTTCAAATACTAAGACATCATAGCATAGCTGAAGTAGTTTTACACTGGACAAATTATTCACCATACGCTATCTTGCAAGATTTCATTAGTAATTTTTTATGCTAAAGTTAACTCTTCTGTTGGAAAATAGCCCTATAACATAACTAATTATATAGTTTGATTAAGTAGCATTCTTTTAATACGACTAATTGAAAGAACACTCAGCCCCACATAGGTAGGTGATCATATCTCTGTTATGGACTTAGGGATGCATCTCCATCTGAATGTCAATGTTTGTCAGTCACATCCACAAAAAATGCTTCAATTTTCCTGAGTGCAGCTACTATTGGTGATACCAACTGCGTTGGACACTCAAATCATTTTTGGTCAAACAGCCTTCGTTGATGTGGAGTGTGATCCAAGTGACTGAGAACTTTTGAAAGCATACTGTTTGCTCTAGCCTTCACAAATCTACCAGATTTTCTCACAGTATTTAAAAGAGAATACAATTTTTCTTATAGCCCTGAGACTATCGATCCTACAGCTGCTGATGTGCAGTGGAGGAGAGTCTACAAGGGTGAGGGATGGTGGGTGAGGAACAGATCACCATATCAGACTACAAAGGGTATAGACAATGTGCTCAAAGGAAAGAGAACCATGAGGCCAAATGTGTGAAATGCGTCTGCACCAGTTAAACTCACATGGCTTGGTCTTTCCTTGAAAAAATGATTACTTCAACCTACATATGAGAACAAAATCCATCCCTGAATGGTGACAAGTAAGAAAAGATCAGTTTTCGTGAGATGCACAACAGGCATTTGGCTGATTAACCACACCTGGCAGAGTGAAGAAACACACATATTTGAATGAAAAGACAGGTAATACAATCACAATAAACATTCGGAGGACTTATTCACAAAGGTAAATTAAATTGAGTATATTTACTCACATGTAAATCTACTATTACATCTATGTGTGAATCTACACTTTCTGCCATTCACCATTTCTGAGCATAGATTTACATGTAGGGGTAGCCCTACATGCCTGCACCTCCTGGCGGAGCCTCCTACAACTGGATTTACAAGTGTAAAGTTACCAGTAACTTTTGACATGTAGGTGGAGATCTCAGCTGCTGTGGCTGAGAATCCCCATGGGAAAGCATAAGGGAGAATATTTAAATTATTATTCTTTAAAAAAAAACTATTAAAATATCTTGAAATAAAATAAAAATGT
The DNA here is from genome assembly GCA_963921515.1 of Calotriton arnoldi. NCBI lineage: Eukaryota > Metazoa > Chordata > Amphibia > Caudata > Salamandridae > Calotriton > Calotriton arnoldi. Next base: position 351,226 of record CAWUFW010013201.1, read on the forward strand.
TACAGCTCACTAAATTAAATGTATGTTAAATATTAGATTAAAATATATCTATTGAATGTATTAGGAATACTACTTAAAGAATAATTTAAAAAATCCTATACTCAATAACATTTTTATTTAATTTGTATTAAATGTTGTTAAAAGTTATATAAACTTCTGCATTTGAAACTATTCTCCTTGTGTGTGCAACCAGAATTATTTTATTCATAAAGGACTACTTGCTGATGGGATATGGTACACAGGTTTGACAGAGCCAGTTGATGGTCTGCATCTATCCCGTTCAGGAGCCTGGCCTGTTGTGATTACTTTGAAATCTATATTTTAAGAGTCAACATTATTTTATTTTTTAACATTATTTCTCATGTGGTGTTATTTTAAGCCCCGGCCTCCCTAACTTCATATGGGAGTGTGTTGCAATACCTGTGAGTGGCCATTTGTGGTGTCGGACTTAATGCAAGGGTGGGCTGAGTACATTTACTACTGTTTTATCACCTTTACGGCTATAGTAACTTTAGAATAGTTTGTGAATAGAAACTGGTTTACTCTTTTGTGGGTGGGTGTTTGTAGTAGCCTGTCCCTCCCTAAACAGTCTGTTCATTTTCCCTAAACACCTCCCATTTTGTAGTAAGTATTCACTATTTTCCAGGCACTCCCTCTTGTCCCTCCCACATTTAATACTAAAACGTAGACAAATGTAGAGATTTCTGCCACCCTGGCAGAGAACTATGCACAGAAAGGAAAGGCGAGGCAGAGATCTCCACCCACGGGTTTGTGAATATTTTGAGATATGTGAGTAGTACTACTCACATACTACGTTTCTGAATAGGCTCCTTTAAATTCAAAGCAATATGAAATGAAGAATTTACTTAGATGAACACAGACAGGTCATGCTACCTCTTCAAGCACCTAACTCACTTTGAAATCCAAAAACAGGACTTTGGGTGATGTGGTAGGTATATGTTAAATACTGTACCAAGACAAAGACACAAGGTGTTTTTTATGGTATACAAAGGCTTTATTCAACATTCTGTCATTAATAAAGGGCTATTTATTGGAGTGAAACTATTCTACATGAATTCCAATGGCATCACATGCTTTCTCCATCTTACCATTGAAGGTCCTCACAGACTTCTATCCCAGGCTCAGCGAGTATGAAAAAACAAATATAGAAGAAAGGTGCCAGCAAAAGCTGGACTGAGGGTTAGAAACTAGTGCTCGCAAGCAAGTCATATCAGCTCTAGAACACCCTGTGGGCTCTCCCCTCAAACTTCACCTCAGGATCTACATCAATGCAAGCTGGAATGAAAGTCCTCTACGTGGTATGAGAAATCCCTAGAGCACAGCCCTTGCACATTTTCTGGACAACCCTACTTTTACCTCCAGTGCACTCAACAATTTTGCGACCCCACTGTAGAGTGCACAGTTCATTGAGCCCTCAACACTGTCTCAGGGTTGTTCCAGATTCTACATGCATAGACGGAAAAGGCCTTATGCCTTGTTTTTCCTTTTTTACATTTCTTTGTCTCCAGTCTGATGGTGTCCAGGCAGTAGTTATTCGGAGAGCCACCACAAATGATGAGCATATCAGACAGACAGACATGGTTGCAGGTAGTGATGGCTTTCTAAATTATGATGGTGGTTTTGAGGATGGTGTAGGATGGCAAGGCGAGCCAGTGGAGTTCCCTCAAGATGGAGGTGATGCAATCATATTTCATCAGGATCTGGACAAGATGTGCTCTGGCAAGAAGGACGAAGTAAAGTGTGGAGTGTGGGAGGCTTTGGAGCAGGGCATTTCCACCATCCAGATTCAAGAGTACGAGGTCCATGGACAGTAATTCTGAAGTCACTTTGTAGGAGGTATGCTTTTATTTTCTTCATTAAATAAGCTGATATCAGGCCACCTTTGTTGTGTTGGCAATGTGTTCCTTGAGGGGAGGTTGGTGTCCATGGTGAATCCAAGTGACCTGGCATTGGGTGAAAGTTGGGGTTCAAAGCTGTTAACGTTCATGTCATCGAGCCAGGTTTGTACTATTTCTTGCTTGTTGTTCTTGGCAAATAACAGGAATTTGTCTTGATGGGATTCTGCTTTAGTTAGGTGCTGGACATCCAGATCTGGACGAGGTGCAAGCATCATCACAGGGGCACTGGATGTCTGAAGCAGAGGAGACTTTCAAGCAGAGTTGTGCATCATCAGCATACCTAATTTTAATGCTGTTTTCAGTGAGTAGAGCCCCATAGGGTCTCCAAATAGAAGTTCCATATAGAGATTAAGGTACAAGTGGAACCCAAGAGGACTCCAAGGTTTATAGGGCTCTTCTAAAACCTAGAGGTGCCCATGTGATCAGACTAGTTTTAGTTGTAAACGTAGGAGGAGGACCAATGAAAAACATTTCCAGTGAATTCCATTCAAGAATTTAAGCTATGGATGTAGATGGAATGGTGAATGGTGTCAGAATGGTAACAGGAGTCAGGGGTCATCTATACCTGTAGTCAGGAGGATGTTGTCTACAATGTGTAAGGGAGCTGTCTCCGTGCTGCAGATTGACCTAAAGCCAGACTGGTAGTCATGCAGGTGATGGTAGGGGTTTATGTGATCTTAGTCTTGAGCGTAGACTGATTCTTTTAAGATCTTGCCAATGTAGGATAGGTGAGTGATGAGCTGCTAGTGGGCAAGATCATCACGGTCTAGTGTAGGTTTCTTTAGGAGTGGGAGGATCTGGCCTGTCCTCAGAGCTTCTAGGATGATGACTTGAGTGAGGAAGGCATTGATAATGGTGAGTAGGGGTGCAATAGATTCTTTGGAAGGAGTATTGATGAAGGATGAGGGTGCGGCAGCATCTTTATAGGGGTGCCCTTGAGGGATGTGAGTATCTCAACAAGGTCTGCGAGACATAGGACTTTGAAGGATAAATATTGTGGGATGCTACGAGAGGGGTGGGGTTTAAGAAGAGAATCAGGCTTGATGTTGTTGATGTGCTGTTGAATTGGTTGATGGCATTGCACCTATCTGTGGAGTGTAGGGAAAAAATGATCAGGCGCGGGTTGATGCACTCTTGACTTTCTTGAAGAGCATTCTGTCACTGTTGGAAGCTTCATTGATGGTGTTGGTGTAGTACTTTGTGAGTAGTCTGTGTGTTGTGTGGAGGGACTAAAGAAGCAAGAGGTCATTGGAGGTTCCATTTTTCTTCTATTTTATTTCTTGTCTGTGGATAGGGCGTTAGTTGCCAGTGAGATCTTTGGAGTTCCAGGATGCTGAAGGTTTTAGTTTGCTCTTGCATGTTTTAGTTGAAGCATGGATATTCACGTTTTCCAGAAAAATGCTGGAGTCATTTCAAAAGGTGTTGACGTTGGACATGGAGTTGGCAGGTCGATGAGTTCAAGATTTAGCTTGTCTGTGGAGCAGTCTTTGAAGGATCTGAAGATTTGGTGTTCTCTTTTGGGTTGACCTTGGTTTGTTGGTTGGACATTGACCAGGGAGATAGGCCTGGCAAGGTGGTTGGTAAAGCCGAAAGCTAGGGTGGATTTGCAATGGATTTAGTGAGGTTGGGAAGATGAGGTCGAGGATGTGTCCACTTTTGCACCTAGAACCCGGATATCTCTTAAATCAAATGTTAACTACAAATACCACATAAATGCAATAAAACAGTCACCGCCTCATAATCAGCCACTGTCTGCAAGTAATAATAAAATGAAACTTTTAAAGGGCATGGCTACTTCAAGAAGAAGTGTACTAGCTCTGCAATCCAGGGTCCCATGTGCTGCGCACTCGCAAAAGCAACAGATCAATTCTATCTAAACAGTCACGTTTTAAATCTCTTTCCAAAAAGGAGTTCAGAAGCAGACTGTCATACAGGTAGAAGCAGCGTTTCTAAGCTAAAAAGATAAAAGTGCTGCAACCAAGGCACACTCTTCTCTCTTTCGGGATACAGACCATACTCGCCCCAGAGGATCTGAGATTCCTCGGATGAGTATAGGGTTGGAAGAAAGGCTGTATGTACAGAGGGCCACTGTTTGTCAAAGCTTTATAACAGTAGCACAACACCTTAAGCGAGATTATCTGCTTCAGAGGGAGCCAATGTAATTTAGCAAGTGAGGATCCCATGGAGACATGCTTCGGAAGATTGAGTAGCAAACGAGACACCGCATTCTGCACTCGTTGAAGACGCATCATGCGAGAATGTGACACCCCCAGATAGAAGACGTTACAGTAGTCCAGCCTCAAAATAATTAAGGCCTGGCCCACAGTTTTCCTTGCAGTTTCTGGGAGTACATCCAGGATCTTTTTCAAGGTTTTGAGGACTCCAAAGCATTTCCCGGCCAATGCTGTAATTTGGCTGTCAAAAGACAGTTTCTGGTCTAACCCTATACCCAGGTTTTTAACCTTGGGCTTAGGGCTGAGGGTTTGAGGCCACTAAGAGGTCGACCTAATATTCAGTTGTTTGCCCATTATCAAGACCTCGTTTTCCCTGCATTCAGCTTTAAACCATTTTGCTCCATCCACCTGGCAACCTCTTCAAAACATGACCTCACAGAAGTAGTCATGGTTGCAGCATCCTGGGAAAGTGTGATGATTAACTGAGTGTCATCAGCATTGGTGATTACTGTAAACCCATGTTGTTCAATGATCTTAGCCAGTGGGAGCATATAAAAAAAAAAGTAATGTTGGACTTAGGGAGTAGCCCTGAGGAACTCCCTGCTGCAGACTGAACACTTTCAAATGGTGTGATTTGTGACACACCTGGAACGTGTGTCCCTGAAGACAGGAAGCCACCCACCGCAAGGCCATATTTCTAACATCATATCTCCACAGACGCTTAATGAGCAGATTGTGCGATACAGTGTCGAACGCCGCAGTGAGGTCTAACATCAAAAGAGAGGCAGTGTCTCCTGCATCCAAGATTTGACGAATAGATTCCGAGGCTAACAGCAGGGCCAAGTCCGTATTATAGGACAGGCGGAACTCCGACTGCGTCCTATGAAGAAGATCATTAGTCCTAATGAACTGAGAGAGATGACTGTTTACATGTTTCTCTGTAACTTTAGCCAACAGTGGCAACAGTGAAACAGGTCAGTAGTTTTCTGGATTAGTAGGGTCCAGATACTAGTATGGTATCTAGTAGAAGTTGCTGACGTTTCGCTATTGTGTTGGCCTACTCTGAGGCCATTATTGCTCAAGCATGATTGGTTGTTTATTCTGTTAGCCAATTTAAACATTAAAACGGTACCCAGATGGGAACATTTCAAACCACACAGACAAGAGCATCCTGGAACCTAACAGAGTGACAAAAGAAGCTCTTGTGATGGGGTTATCTCAACTTTTCTTTCTTTATTTTTCATCATTCTCCTTTTCTCCATCTGTTTGTTCGTACCACTTGGTTACTACTGTAGGGGAGGGAACAGACAAGAGACAGCATGGAAAGTCCACATAACTCCTACTGTACAGCTTGATATACGAAGTTGTATTGGGCTAATTTAAATCGCACATTAGAACTCACACTTTGGACACCCTCGTGAATTCTCGCCCAATCTCATTCCGTTAGGGGCTCCCCGATCGCGTCATCCCATTTTGCTTGCACTGGAAGAGTCCCCTCTGGGAGGTCATCCCGGAGCACCCGGTAAAGGTGAGATATGAAATGCCGTCCCTGGGCCATATAGAGCATCACTTGCAGTACTTTAGTACTGGGGGGTTCCTCAAAGAAGGACGGCCACACCTCTCGGGCCACCTTCGAAATCTTTTCCTACTGCAGAAAGTGCCCTGTTCCCAGAGCAAAGGAGGTCTCCGCAACCTCCTATGTTATAAATCAGCCATGTTCATACAGATCTCCCATCGTGAGGCAACCGCCTTCCCTCCATCTCCCCACCAACATAGACTCCGCTATACGGTGGAAAGGCTTCACTACCCAGAGCGGCATGTCCAGAGCATAAAGCGCATGTCGCACCACCCTCCTGACCGCGCTCTCCCATACATCGGTCACATGTATAATGTAGGGGTAGGATGTAGGGACTCCTGTGCCGAGCATCAGGAGTTCCGGTAGGGAACGGTCACCGTGCGTGTCCACCAGGAGTCGTTTTTCCCAGTTATCATGTTAATCCAGCCAGTGGATCGCATGTTGGAGCAGGGAGTCTATATAATAGAGCTCCAGGCAGGGTACCGCAAGCCCCCCACTTTCCCATGGTCTCTGTAATGTTGTTAAACATATGCGTTTGGAGCCCCACAGGAGTTCCACCAATAGCCCATCCAATGTTTGGAAGTAGTGTCTGGGGACTTTATACAGTGAGTGCTGTAGTGCATAGAGGCATCGAGCAGGATAATAATTTTTACACTTGCGATTCGGCTGATAAGTAATAGAGGCAGCTCTCTCCAAAATCATATGGAGCCACGGATACCCTCCATCACTCTGCCCACGTTAAGTACCAGATATGAGGGAGCTGTACTTGCTAGTCGGATCCCCAAGTATTTAGTCTCATTAGTCACTCAGGGGAGCCCCACCTCAGGCAATGCGTCCCTCTGCCCCACCGCCAACCTCCTCAGCAGAATCAGTTTGCATTTTCCTGGATTTATAGGGAGACCGGACACGTCCCCAAACCTCTGCAACACTTTGAGAAGGACAGGTAAGGACTGCAATGGCTGGCGGATATACACCAGGGTATCTTTAGCGTATAGGGAAACCAAGTGGTTCGTATCCCCAAGGGATATCCCCCAAGCAACCAGCTGTCCTCTCAGGGCTGCCGCCAGAGGCTCCATAGCGGGCGTGAAAATGAACGGTGAAAAGGGGCAACCTTGATGGGTGCCCGGGTCCAATGCAAATGGTTTTGATACCATGCCCCTAGCCCGAATTTGGACGATGGGGACCGTATAAAGCAATTGGACCATTTGAGGAACACCGGCCCCACTCCCAGCTGCCGCAGGACTGACCAGACATAGGACCAATCCACAGAATCGAAGGCCTGCTCTATATCGAGCAGTGCCAGAGCATAATCTTTTTCCAAGAGGCATGGAGCATGCCAAATATGCGCCAGGCATCGCACATTGTGATTGGTACTAAGCCGTGGTATGAACCTAGCTGGTCTGAGTGGACCAGGTGGGGCATATGCGGGAGGAGCCTGGCCCCCAATATCCCGCTGAGGAGTTTCACGTCTAAGTTCAGAAGAGAGATTGGTCGGTAAGAGCTAGGCATCAGGGGATCCCTATCAGGTTTTGGTATCATTTCCACCACTGCTTCCCTCATGGAGGCCAGTAGAGATCGAATCTCCAAGGCCTCATTAGAGACCTCTAGGAGGCGGTCTGCTAGCAGAGGAGCAAATCGTTGATAAAACTCTGCCTGGAGACCATCACTTCCCGGACTCCTAGCCGGCCTAAGACGTCAGTTAGCTGCCAGCAATTCCTCTTTAGTGATCGGGGCCCAGAGCACGTACTCTGTTTCTAGGTCCAGCCGAGGCAGTGCCACCATGGCCAAGAAATCCTGGACAACCTCTTGTGGCGGGGAGAGTTGTTTCTTATATACGTAGGCCAAATGCGTAGCTAGTACTTCTAGGATTGCATTCTGATTACATACTAGTTCCCCATTACCGCCCAAATCTGTAGTATAAGCATCATGGGTGCTTTCCATTTTACAAATCGGGCGAGCAAGGCCCCCGTTTTGTCACCCTCCATATGCAAGCGTTGCCGATACGCAGTGTAGGTGAACTTTTCCAATCTGCACCAAGACTCCAATAACTCCTCACGGGCAGTGCACCGCTCCCCCATCACCTGGGGGGCTGTAGGAAGTTCCGCCTCTAATTTGCCCAACTTCCGTTCCTGGGTCCGTATATCCTGTTCTAACTGACGCTTCACCTCATAGGTCGTCTTTATGCAGACCCCTTGAAGGACAACCTTCATGGCCTCCCATTTAAGGGCTTGATTGAAAGCCGACCCCCAATTCTCCTCGAAGTACTGAGACAAAGTGTCCGAGATCGTAGCTGCAAAAGGGGGATCCGACAGCGCTTCCGCTCAAAGTCGCCATACGGATATTGCCGGGCACTCCTGAGTTCCCCCAAAACTGAGCAAGACAGGCAAGTGGTCAGAGAGGTATCTGGGTAAAAATGTTATCCCTTCCACCTCTGGAGCCAGTTCCAGTGAAGGAAAGCAATAGTCCAGTCGACTGAAGGTATTAGATGCCGAGGTGTGACAAGAGAACGATCTCTGTGTGAGATAGCGAGCCCTCCGCACATCACATACCTGAATGCCATGCAAGATATCTTTGAAAGTCCCTGTCATTCGAGGTTTAGTATTCGCCCAGGGAGGCTCACAGTCCAATGTCCCATCGAGGACACAGTTAACATCTCCCACCATGATTATCGCTGCGCCCAGGTAAGGGGTTCAATCAATCAATCAATCACAGAATTTGTAGAGCGCACTACTTACCCGCGAATGTCTCAAGGCGCTGGGGAGAGGGAAGGGGGGGGGGGTGCTGCTACTGGTCGAACAGCCAGGTCTTGAGTAGCCTCCTGAAGGTCAGCAGGTCTTGGGTCTGTCGTAGGCTTAGTGGAAGGGTGTTCCAGGTCTTGGCGGCGAGGTGTGAGAAGGATCTGACGCCGGTGGTTGTTCTTCGAATGCGAGGGACGGTGGCGAGGGAGAGGTCGGTGGAGCGGAGCTGGCGGTTGGGGACGTAGAAGAAGAGTCGTCTGTTGAGGTAGGCTGGGCCAGTTTTGTGGAGTGCCTTGTGTGCGTGGATGAGGAGTTTGAAGGTGATCCTCCTGTCGACGGGGAGCCAGTGCAGGTTCCTCAGGTGGGGGGGATGTGGCTGTGGCGTGGTACGTCGAGGATCAGGCGTGCGGAGGTGTTTTGTATGCGTTGCAGTCGCTTGATGAGCTTGGCCGGGGCTCCCGCGTGAGGGCGTTCCCATAGTCAAGTCTGCTACTGACGAGGGCCTGGGTGACTGTTCTTCTTGTGTCTGTCGGGATCCACCTGTAGATCTTGCGAAGCATGCGGAGGGTGTTGAAGCAGGAGGAGGAGACTGCGTTGACTTGCTTGGCCATGGAGAGCGTTGAGTCGAGGATGACTCCCAGGTTGCGTGCGTGGTCGGTGGGTGTCGGGGCTGCTCCCAGCGTCGTTGGCCACCAGGAGTCGTCCCAGGCTGAGGGGTTGGAGCCGAGGATGAGGACCTCCGTCTTGTCCGTGTTCAGCTTTAGTCGGCTGATCTTCATCCAATCGGCGACGGCCTTCATTCCTTCATGGAGATTGGCTTTGGCGGCGAGGGGTCCTTGGTGAGGGAGAGGATCAGTTAAGTGTCGTCGGCGTAGGAGATAATGTTGAGGTCGTGCTGTCTGGCGATGCGTTCGAGCGGGGCCATGTAGATGTTGAACAGTGTTGGGCTGAGGGAAGATCCCTAGGGTGCGCCGCAGATGATCTCGGAGGCTTCGGATCGGAAAGGTGGGAGGCGGACTCTCTGGGTTCTGCCGTCGAGGAAGGAGGTGGTCCATTCCAGGGCCTTGTCTCGGATCCCTACGTCGTGGAGGCGTGCGCGTAGAGTGCGGTGGCAGACAGTGTCGAAGGCGGCGGAGAGGTCCAGCAGGATGAGGGCTGCGGTCTCACCGTTGTCCAGCAGGGTCCTGATGTCGTCGGTGGCGGCGATGAGGGCAGTCTCAGTGCTGTGGTTGCTGCGGAACCCCGATTGGGATGGGTCCAGGATGCTGTTTTCTTCTAGGTATCGGGTTAGCTGTTTGTTGACGATCTTCTCGATGACCTTGGCTGGGAACGGAAGCAGGGAGATGGGCCGGAAGTTCTTGAGGTCTCTTGGGTCCGCCTTGGGTTTTTGAGTAGGGCGTTGATCTCTGCGTGTTTCCAGCTCTCTGGGAAGGTCGCGGTCTCGAAGGAGAGATTGATAACGTTGCACAGGTGGGGTGCGATGGAGCTGCTGGCTTTGTTGAAGATGTGGTGCGGGAAAGGGTCTGACGGGGAGCCGGAGTGTATTGTGCCCATGGTCTTGATGGTGTCATCGATGTTCACGCTGGCCCAGGCTGGCAAGGGGTCATGGTCGATGGTGTGCGGCGGGTCTGGAGTATCTATCTTGGTGGGGGCTGTCTGGGTGTTGAAGCTGTCGTGGATGTCGGCGATCTTGCGGTGGAAGAAGGTGGCGAGGGAATCGCACAGGGCTTGCGACGGCGGGATGTCGTTGGTGTTGGAGCTGGGGTTGGAGAGTTCCTTCACGATGTTGAAGAGCTCCTTGCTGTTGTGTGCGTTGTTGTCGAGGCGGTCTTTGAAGGAGATTCTCTTGGCGGACCTGATGAGGTGGTGGTGGTTACGGATGGCGTCTTTATGGGCTGCGTGGCTGTCCGGTGTCTTATCACTGTGCCATTTCTTCTCAAGTTTCCGGCAGGTACGCTTGGAAGCTAGGAGTTCCGGGGTGAACCAGCTGGCTCTTTTGGTGGTGTCGCTGTAGGTGAGTTTTTTCAGCGGGCGAGGGTGTTGGCACAGTCGTCTATCCATCGTCTGAGGTTGCAGGCAGCGTCGTCGGTGTTGGATGGGTCGGAGGGAGGGCTGAGAGCGAGGTTTGCCCGTAGTTGGTCTTCGGTGACTTTGCTCCAGCAGCGGCGTGGGATCTGTTGGGTTCGGTGGTGTGTGGTGGGTTTCTGGAAGGTGAAGTGGATGCAGCGGTGGTCGGTCCAGAGGAGTTCCGTGGTGTGGGTGAAGGAGATGTGGGAGCTTGAGGAGAAGACGGGGTCGAGCGTGTGGCCGGCGGAATGTGTCGGTGTTGTGACGAGCTGTCTCAGTCCGAGGTTGGCGAGGTTGTCGATCAGGGTGGTGGAGTTGCTGTTGTTGTTGTTCTCCAGGTGAAAGTTCAGGTCTCCGAGGAGGATGTAGTCGGTAGAAGTCAGGGCGTGCGTGCTGATGAAGTCGGCGATGGAGTCGCTGAACTGGGGTCGGTGCCCAGGGGGTCTGTAGACAAGGGTGCCTCTGAGGGTGGTGTTGGGGTCCGTGTGGATCTGGAAGTGCATGTGTTCGGCGGTGCAGAGAACGTCGTCGGTGCTGGTCAAGACCCTGATGGAGTTCTTGTGGACGATGGCGATTCCTCCTCCTACTCCGTTGACGCGGTCTCTGTGGGTGATCTTATAGCCGTCTGGGATGGCTATGGCGATGTCGGGTGCGGAGGAGTCGTTCATCCAGGTCTCTGTCAGGAAGGCGACGTCTGGTGATGATGAGTCGAGCAGGTCCCAGAGCTCGGACGGCGTGTTTGCGTGCGGAGCGGGTGTTCAGTAGGATGCATCGGAGGTGGTTGAGGTCCTTCTTGGCGGGCGCTTCGGTGGCTCTGAGGCTGGTGTAGCTGCAGTTCCGGCAGGTGAAGGGGCCATGTGTGCGTTTCGGGTCGGCCTTGAAGCAGTTGTGTCTCCGTCCGGGGTTGAGAGCGTGGAGTGTGGTGGCATCGTAACGGCGTCGGTCCTCGAGGCTGGAGCGGGGGGCGCGCGGCCCAGGGGTTCTGGCGCTGGGCACGGTCCAGGCGCGGACGGGCGCAGACGGGCTTGCCTTAGGCGCGCCGGCGGCGCGGCCGCACAGCGGCCGCCATATATGGGGAGCTGGGAGGGAGGAGCAGCTGGGAGGCGGGAGGCAGGGGCAGCGAATGGGCAGTCAGGGGGGTTGCCACCGCTATGCCAGTAGGAAAGAATGTAGGACAATCCACGTTAGGAGCATATACATTAAGTAGACGTATTTCCCTTCCCTCCAATTTGCCATGTAAGATAACATACCTCCCCTAGGGATCCGCTACATGATGTAGGTATTGAAATGGAACCCTGGGGGCCACCCAAATGAGAGCCCCGCATGTGAAGCCTGAATAAGAGGTAGCATATAGCTGCCCTCCGTTATATACAAGGCAGTGAGTCTCCACATCCATGAGTCTCCTGAAGGCACGCAATTGCCACTCTGTAATTCTTCAGATAAACAAATATCCACCTACTTTTTTCAAACACTGCCATTCCCCGGACATTCCCATTGATCAGTTTTGCTATGAGGGAAGCCATGAATCGTGACACTTTTGTGTCCTCCAACTCACCCCCCACCCTCCCAGTAGGATCGCTCCTGCAAAGCAAATATGATAACCAGACACGGGAACAGTGAAAACATCCCTAACCGTATCAAAACATACATCATAGTCAACACCACCATCCTCCTCCCCATGGGCAGTACTGCCATCCCTTCCCCCCTTTCTTCTGTAGAGAGCAAGGACTTGCGGGTGCCGCCCCATCACCCATTCAACCCTCAAACTGTAAAGAACAAGAACCCACAATACCATTGTCCACATTTTGTGCACATCTCCTGATCCGTCTTTCGGTGTGTGGTGTAACAGTCCCCAAATATTGGTGTTACACCAGTGGTTGAATAACCGTCGGGGTGCGAGGCCGAGACCTCCAGCTCCCCACGCGGTCCTCAACCTCTGAGGGAGGAAGCCCCTCGTCAACATCAGTTCGCTTCATGTGAATTAGCAAATCCCCTGTATATGCATCACCTGTGACTTTCCTTCCCATAGCAGTCGAGCCCCACCTCCTACCCATAGCAAGACTCAACAGTTCACATATCTGGGCCACCCAGGCATAAATGTACGTCGCTGCTTTCAACAGGTAGTGTCCTTAGATAGACTTCAATCTATTATTAGATTCTGGTTTGCTCCTTCCGAAGCCGACACCATCTCCGTGGCCTTCAGCGTCCCATCAGGGCAGACTCGGATCCGTCCCGGGCTTCCATCGCCGCTGCAGAGTTTCTTCTGATTCTGCCACCTCCGATTTCGGGCAGATCTGCCCGATACTGACGATCTGGATGACACAGTTGAGGGCACCAAAAACCCGGTCGCCCAGTAGCGTCTAGCCAGTCGCTAACCTCTGCCGCAGAGAAAAAGAACAAGGTTTTCCCATTATTTACAACACGTAACTTAGCCAGGAAGAGGAGGCTGTACTTCACGTTGAGGTCTCGTAGACGACGCTTGACTTCAAGAAACATTTTCCGCTGGTCTTGGACCCGCTGTGTGTAATCAGGATAAATTGATATGGGGTGGCCTTCAAACAACAAGGGTCCACTAGTGCGTGTGGCTTGCAGGATAGCATCTCTGTCCCAGTAATGAAAAAAACGGGCAATGATAGCCCGCGGCGGTGCGCTGAGGCGAGGGGACCAGCACCCTATGCGCTCTATCAACGTTAAATAAATTTGAAAGTCGCTTTGGAGCTAGGACGGTGACAATCCAGTCCTCTTAGAACAGTTCAGTGGAGGGCCCCTTCCCCCTCTCAGGGAACCCTACAAAGCGCAGATTGTTCCTCAGTGACCTCCCTTCTGAATCCTCTGCCTGATCATCAAGCTTTACCACCCATTTCTGTAGGTCAATGACAGTGTCCCTGAGGGAGCGGACCTCTGTTTGCAGCGTATCCACATTCTGTTCGGTGGCAGTCACTCTGTCGGATACCTTACGCAGGTCACATCGCAGCAAATTGATGTCAAAGACTACGGTGTTGATTCTGTGCACCATGTCGTCCCGGGTAATCTGGATCACTGCCAATATATCTGCTAAGGAGGGATCTGCCTCCGCAGTCTGCGACGGCTCCTCTCCGCGTCCCGTCATATTTGTCTCCTGTGGTTCGAGGCCCTGGGGGAAGGGCTGTGCATAGTTTAGGATTTTGTTGGCTTGCACCTGGTTCCCTTTATCTTTCACCATGGTGGCTTTTTTACTCGGGGACCAGCGAGTCAGGGGTCTTCCAAATGTACTCAGGGGGAGGTACCACCACTTTTCTTCCAGTAATCCCTTGGGGCGCCCATCCGGCAATAGGCCCCCCAAATTCTCGGCATCCTTGGCAGCCACGACCTCTTTCTGACCCAGGGGCACTCTCCGCCGGGGCCCCCACTCTGTCCCCGGGAGGCGGCCACAGTCCAGGTCAGCACGTGTTCCTCTGGGGTTCAGGGTCTAAACACGTTACCTTGTGATAAACTTATGAGGGGTAGTCAACCACCTCACTCCCGATGCAGCCCCGCATTCCCGGGGTGTTCATTGCCAGTTTCAGGATACCTTGTAGTAACCACCTCCTTGTGGCGAGTGTGAGATGTCCTGGGCACTCACTAGAGGCTATAGTCTATGTGCCTGAGGCCAACCGGCCTGATCTCGCTAGCTGCACCTCTCCACGGCCTGGATCACAAAGGCCGCAGCAGGGGGGCCTGTCAGCCGCTTGCCATTCGCGCCTCCCATCCGTTCCATAACAGGCCACCCGCAGCTCCCAGGTATCGTGGATGCCCCGCGCAGTGCCTTCCTTGTAGCTCGCACCTGCGGGTCTCCGTACCTGCTGTAATTCGGCAGCCCCACACCGCCACGGGCTCCCACAGCCTGGCTCTTCAGAGGTTCAGCGCGGCTCTTCGCAGCGGCTGCAATGCAGGATCCCAGACCACTGCGGCTTGCCCTCGGGGCCATCCAGCCAGGCCCTGTCTCACAGCAAGGAACCAAGGGGGCCTCAGGGGAAGGACTACCCACCCCCGACCAGAGTCAATGTCACCACCGGAGGCCGTCTCCCCACCTCTCGCGGGCCTTCAGGTCTCCGCAGTTCCGCAGCCAACTCCACCGCTGCCGCCCATTCATGGGGGTGACTTCCCCCATACGATATCTCGGTGGGGTGCACTGCGTCGGAGAGCACTCCGACATTGCTAGCCAGCTTCCACTGCGGGCCGCCCCCACTGCTGCAGTATATTGCCTTCATCGTCTTCCCCTCTCTGGGCGCCCGTGACTGCACAAGCCCCAGAGGCCTTCTCGTTCAGCCTACCACTCGATCAAAATGGCACCGACGGCCTGCCGGGCCACCACCTTTCGGGAGCCAGGTATTCAATCCGGGAGGCTGCCACCACAGTCCACAAGGCGCACGAAGAGAGCCACCAGGCTCTAGGCTTATTGTATTGGGTTGGTGTCGGTGAGACACCACAGGGAAGTGCCGGATTTCACTGCTGCCAACTGGAGCGCCGGTAGAAACATCTACTCGGCCATCTTAGCAGGCCACGCCCCCCTAGAATACGTTAACTTGCAATGTGCTTAATCATTATATGTGTGTGGGCCTGGTATTTTACACTTACATTTTGTGAAATGAGTGGTTTAAATATTTTCTATTAACTGTAGGTGGAATGTGTGCATCTTAAAACAGACATGAGTCGACATGGACCATAGGCACTTGACTCCATAGTGAAAATAAAATGTATTTCTGCTTGTGTGCAGATATCTTTTACTTATATATTGGATAAGATATACGTTTTATAGATTTGGCTGCTGGGAGTAGTTTACCTGATCGCCCTGTGCTCTAACCGTATTGGCTCCATGTGTTTTTTACTTGCTGCACACGATGATGAGGTAGGCCTTCTTGTTCTGTGTATGGATTTTGGATTATATTAATAGATTGCGTATTCTTGTTTGTGTGATAGCAGGATTACATTGGCGTTTAGACATTGGAGCTGTCTTGATTGCTTAGATTTCTCTACAAAAGAGAATGATGTTGGCTCTGATAGTGCATTTGGCCTTAAGTATAGGCAGTGGTGCAAGCATTTCAGAACACCTCGGGTAGTTTTAAGCACTCAGCTTGCTATTTGACTTTTGCATAGAGATCAGATCTCATTTTGTTTTTCCTTTCAGGTTTATTGAGCCTAGTAGCTTTTAGACGGACTTCATTTTTTGTATTATAAGCTAAATTTGTGTTAGCTGATGGGAAGGTGTTTTTCTTCTTGATTATTAGTTTTTTTTCCACATTTTGTTTTGATAATGGCACATACTATGGGGCATATTATCAAGAACGGAGTTAAAAATTATCGCCGCTTTAGCGGCAGAAAACTACCGCTAAGCGGCGATAATGGGCTTGATAATATGCCCTTGAGAATTCCAATAGAAGTCCATGTTCTGGTGTGAACATGGGCTTCTATTGAATTCTCCAGGGCATATTATCAAGCCCATTATCACCGCTTTAGCGGCAGTTTTCTGCCGCCAAAGCGGCGATAATTTTATCGCCGTTTTTGATAATATGCCCCTATATTTTTTATTTATTGGGTTATGGCTCTACTAGAACTCTTCTGGTGCTGGTTTACTATTCCTTGTTACATCTTTTGGGCTGTGGTTTTATCTTTTTTCTGTGTACCTCATTTTTTTCCCTGTGGGTGCATTACTCTATTTTGATTATTCATTATTTTGGGTTGTGATGCAAGTTTTTGTTTTCCTTAGATGACCTATTTGTCGAGACTTACCTCCCTAAACTTGTTTCGACTTGTTTTTATGTGTATGCGGTCATAAGGAAGGTGGTTCATCAATTAACTTAACCAACAAAACATATGTGGACCCTGTTGACTAAGGTTACTGCCTCCTTGGTCACAGCGGTATACGACTGAAATAAAAAATAGACTACTCACTGATGATGATCAATTGCGAAATCTGAACCTATGTTTTTTACTGATTTATTTGGTGGAATTGTGTTTCTGTGTGTATGTGTACTTGTCAAGAGTCTCTTGTATATATGCATGCTGACTTATTTCCAATAGTGGAAGATGAAGTAGCTTCACGGATGAATGTACTATGAAGTTTATGTTATTTTTTTCCATATGTATTTAATGCACTTTGGATCTGTTACAAAATAAACAAATCTATTTTTGTACATTACAAATGAATTGTTATTTTATGTTATTTGTTAGACATGTCATGTTCACAACCCTGTGTATCATATAGTATTCATTTTCCCTTTGTCTATCTCAGTAAGCCTGGTTTGTTCCCTCTTTTGCTGTAGGTGTCCCCTTCCTCACTGTCTTCATTGAGGGACTCCTTACATTTGGTTGTCTTTTCCTGATTACTTCTTCATTTGGGTAACAACCTCACACCTCTTTGTGCCTCTGTTGTGGATGCTCCAGGATGGAGATGACCCTGCTGCAAGAAGCACACTCTTCACAAAGCATGTGTCTGAAGGACAGCCTGGAAAGGACACTTGAAAGAAGAACCACCTCAAACTGGTTCGACAGTTTGAGAAAATGAAACTACATCTTCTGTCTGCCAGTTGTGTATAAATGTGTGATTCCAACTATCCCACATTGTTCCCGGTCGAAGTCATCTATGACCAAGGAAGGGGGTGCTCTACAGAGTACTCAGAGTGCTGCTATGCAAGCAGGACTGTTGTCTGCCTAACAGTCAGTCTCCCAGGAGTGAGATGACATCACCTGAAGTCTGGATCCCCTGCTAGCGAAGCTTTGGGCTGTATTGAAGTGCCTAAAAGCCTGCCTGCCTGCTTCCCTGCTGAGAAAGACAATGCACCTACATATCCTGCAGCAGGAGAGATTGTCCAGGAAGGAACAAGGTCCAGCATATGCTCTGTGACTGTCGGGTGCACAGAAGAAACAGACTGTTGGAGAGCCATCTGGGAGAGCCCGGGTGTCAGAGGGCTTCTACAGAATCTCCCAATGGTTGTAGGTGGGAACCGTGCCTCTGTCTTATATTCACATTGTTCCCAGCAAATTGATTGTTTGTGTTTTCTTGAACGTAATTACCTACTGTTTCTCGATTGGATGCTTTCATTGTTGGATCTCTTAAGGCTGGCTAATTTAGTTGCCATTGGGCAACGTGGGGGATTTATTAGTGAGGAAACGTCAAATTTCATTATGACCGGTGCATGATCAGAAAGCACTTTTGTGCTTATTTGTGTCTCCGTTATTGAGGAGGTTAGGTTGGTGCTAATTATGAGAATGTCTATTCCAGAATATGATTTGTGGACCACTAAGAAAAACATGTCTGCTTGTGTAATGACTGTAGAATATGAGCAAGCCCAAAATCTGTTTATGGATCGGTCTATTTCGGATTCAGCATTGTATTGAAGTCTCCTTCCTCCCAGGACTATATTCCATTTACAAACTCAAAACACTAGTGGAAAAAGAGCTTTAAAAGTCCTCATTTTTCCCTCTAGGGCATGTATGGAAAAGAGGGTCAGAGTTTTGGGCCCATCAACAGATGCATGACAAACGTTGCTGACTGGATGAAGTACAACTGCCTGCAGCTGAACACAGACAAGACGGAAGTACTGATCTTTGGCAACAGCAGCAACACACGGAATGACTCTGGGTGGCCATCAGACCTAGGACCTGCACCCACTCCCTCCAACCACACCAGAAACCTCGGAATCATCATTGACAACAAGCTCACCATGAAATCACAGATCAACACCGTCTCCTCCGCCTGCTTCCTCACTCTGTGCATGCTACATAAGATCTTGAAGTGCCTACCCCTACACACAAGAGGCACCGTGACACAAGCCGTCATCACCAGCCGACTGCACAAGGGAATGGGAATCGCTGCACACCTTCCACAGAGACTTCAGACCATACAGAACGCCGCACCTAGACTCATCCTCAGCCTTCCCCCAAGAACCCACATCACACCCCACCTCAGGAAACTCCACTGGCTCTCCGTACAGAAGAGATGTGAATCCAAGCTGCTGACCCACGCTCACAAGGATCTACACAACTAAGGACCCGCCTACATTAACCACTGCCTGAACGTCCACCAATCATCGAGAAGACTACGCTCTGCCTCTCTTTCACTTTCCCATACCCCCCACATCTCCCGAAGCAGAAGTGGAAGTGGAGGACACTACTTCTCCCACATCGCAGCAAACACCTGGAACAACCTCTCCATGCACCTCCTGACCATCACCTCACTTCCGGAATTCCAAATGGCCCTCAAGACTTGGCTGTTTGAATAAGCCTCCTGGGCCTGCAAGCGCCTGGATACCCTATTGGGTGATTAGCCACGCTTAATAAATCTTGATTGATTGATTTTGAGTGTCCTGTATCAATACGATGTTGTACTATCTGGTGTGTAGCCATTTAAGAAGGGCATGGCTTTTCGTTGGAGAGTTTAAAACCTCAACAATCAGGGTTGCTAATGCTATATGTATCATTTCCTAGCAGGTGGGTGTACGTTTCTGAGATGTTTATGAACGTTTCTTTGGTAACTTCAGGCTGTGATTATATCCCGCTTGGATTACAGAAAAGGTCTGGAGTCAATAAAGCTCTCCTTCACTGATTATCAATCAATCAATCATGGGTTTGTTCATCGCAGCAACTCACCCGAGAGGGTCTCAAGGCGCTGGGGAGTAGGGGGGGGCGCAGGTCTCGGATGTTCACGGCGATCCGTCGAAGAGCCAGGTCTTGAGGTCCTTCGTGAACTTGGAGAGTGTTGGCGTCTGTCTGAGGTGGAGTGGGAGGGTGTTCTATGCCTTGGCCGCTGGGAAGGAAAAGGATTGACCTCCTGTTCTGCTCTTCTTGATGCGAGGCACAGTTGCAAGGGAGAGCTGGGTTGAGCGGAGGGATCTTTGGGGTGCGTGGAAAGAGAGGCAGTAGTTCAAGTATGCAGGTCCGGTGTTGTGGAGGGCTTTGTGGGCGTGGGTGAGAAGCTTGAAGGTGATTCTCTTCTCGATGGGGAGCCAAAGTAGCGTCCGCAGGTGTTGGGTGATGTGGCAGTGGCGGGTAGGTTGAGGACTAGTCTGGTGGAGGCGTTCTGGATGTTCTGGAGTTTGCGGCTGAGGTTCTTGTTGATTCTGGTGTAGAGAGCATTGCCATAGTTGAGTCTGCTGCTGATGAGGGCGTGGGTGACAGTTTTTCTATGTTCGAGGGGGATCCATTTAAAGGTCTTTCGTAGGAGTCGGAGGGTGTGGAAGCAGGAGGATAAGACAGCGTTGATTTGGCGGTTCATTTCGAGTTCGGAGTCCAGGATGCTTCCAAGGTTGTGTGCGTGGTCCGTGGGGGAGGGCTGGTTCACGAGGGCGGGGGTCCACCAGGGTGTGGGCCCATGATGAGTACTTCCGTTTTGTCTGTGTTGAGTTGTAGGCGCTGTTCTTCATCCACTTGGTAACTGCTGGTGATTACAGATTGTTCAGAATTGCACGGGCCACCTTTTGGGACACCTGCTCAAGCACTCCATCTCTACTGAACTTAGGGATCTCCACTGGCTCCCAGTGTGCAAGCACATTCAGTTTAGAGTGCTTTGTTTTCAGAGCCCTCACTGATTCAGTCCCAGTTCATCTCAGCCATTTGATCTCACCCTATCACCCTACTATAATTGGGAGGGCACTCCTTGAAGTATCTGACTCCTAAACTAAGGAACTTCCTCCCTAAGTTGCAGAGCTGCTCCACTGAGAGCTGCTTTCATAAACACCTAAAAACATGTCTCTTTTAACTTTTTTTTTTCTTTGAGGCTCTGATGGACTTTTTTGGGGTTTGCTTAGGGCTAACAAACCGTGGTTTGGTAGCCATGAGCATTACAAATCCTATAAATAGAAATAAGTGTTTTTTTTTCATGCAGAGTGTAACCTTAAATTGCTTTACAGGTGGCTTATTTATTTTGTCATGGAATTACTATGGATTTTGTGTTTTGCATGGTGTAGGAGGGTGATCTGTTGGATAAATTTCAATAAATAATTGTATACTTTGGAAGAGGCCTACAGAGAGGTTCTCCTCTTTATGCGCACTGAAAAAGTAGATGCTAACTAAAATTGATGCTTGGATGAATTAATATTTTGTGAACTGGCAATACTTTTTGAATTATACAGCTTGCTGAGATGAATCGTTGTTTACTTGTCTTAACCAGGCAGTGATGTTTGTTTCTAATTTTATGTTCACTCATTAAACTGTATTTTCACTATCGACGAGCACTGCGCTGCTGCACCTACTCTGAACTGTGGAACATTCAGATTTTTTGTGAATATATTTTACTTCATATAATTTTCAATACATGGCTCACCCACAGTGAACGACTATGAATATGTGTATACTTTGCTTTCAGTGCACAAGGAGAACCTCTCTGTTGGCCCCTTCAGAAGTTTACAATTATTTATTGAAATGCATCTGATAGAATCGGTTTTTATATAACTTTATTTTTTTTATTTTGGTCACTAGGCGAAGCACAATATTATTGCCTACGAGGAACGGACGAGAGTGCGGCAACTCCGTTGCAACAGGGCCCTCGGCATGGTTGACGATCTAGAGTGACCTGTGCTATAATGTGTCTGTATCTAGTTTAACATAAGTGCTGATTTGATAAACATTAGTCTTGACCATGAGTGAGCTACTCTTATTGGGAAGATCATGTGGTATGTAAGTTTTTAGCTCTATTGCTGGTTTGCTGCAATCTCTTATAACTTGGTGCTTCACCAAGAGAATAACAAGCATTTGCAATGCAATAGGTCTCGCATTTGTTAAAGTTAGAGCTGTTGGCGTTGAAAATAACAATGTTTTTTACTTTTGTTTTTTTACTTTCAGTGGAGTTATTATATTTGCATAGCACTATTGCCAATGGTATAAAAAAGCAAAAGTAAAAAACATTGTCAATTTCAACGCCAACAGCTCTAACTTTAACAAATGCGAGACCTATTGCATTGGAAATGGAATTGGTCTCGCATTTGTTGGAGGTGGAATTATTGGCATTATAAATGCCAATGTTTTTTACCTAGCCATGTTGCAGGGTGGAGTGCCATTTGTGGCCAAAAGAGGTCCCATGGGACCTCTTTTGAATACATATAAGTACTGCACCCTGCAAAGTTGGAGTTATTGGCAATTATAAATGGCAATGTTTTTTACCTAGCCATGTTGCAGTGTGCAGTACCATATGTGGCCAAAAGAAGTCCCATATAGTACTGTACCCTGCAAAGTTGGAATTATTGGCATTATAAATGCCAATGTTTTTTACCTAGCCATGTTGCAGGGTGCAGTACCATATGTGGCCAAAAGCTTTTGGTCACATATGGTACTGCACCGTGCAGAAGATATGGTAAATCCACCCTACCCATAATGCATTGCATGCAAGAAAGTACCACGAGTACCTTCAAATAGCTATGTCTATATATACAATTAGTAGCTTTGAAATGTGACAAAAGAATTATTATATGAATTCCGGATTAGGTTGTACTCTGTGTGGAGCTACTGAAGGGAAATTTATAGAAGGTATTATATAAATATGAGATATGCTAGTAAGTAAAGTAAACACTGCCAGCTTTGACTAAGACCAAGTGTGTGCCTCCCTGCCTGAAGCCCCTTTAAGAAACAAGTGCTCTGAGACTGTAATTAAAACCTAGGGAGTAACAACACTTGTAACAGGGGGTGTCCTCATGGGAGGTTACTAGAAGAGACAAGGCGGTACTAAGGAGGGACTACTAAGCCTAATGACCAATGAAAAGCCATAATTTACAAATGACAGGGACAGGAGCCAATTAAAAAGATGGGCGAAAAGTGGGCGGAGCTTTATGCCCATATCCTGAATACATAATGTCTCGAAGACAAAGCGCAAGCGCTGCCTAGACGAGACCTAAAAAAGGAATATATTAGAATCTTTGCTGGCCTTAGCCTGTTTTGATGAGACACCGGAGTAATCCCCTCTCCTGCTGCCTACGCCCTACTGCCTGGTCATAAGGTGCTCTTTGTTCAAATTGTGTTTTTTCCCCCAATCTTGTCCTGAATAATCGCATTGTGAGGACTGTGCACTCGTTCGAGGTTGTGGATCGACTGATACAATATAAAGAATGGTTTTGGTTTCTGTTACTGTGTGAGCAAGACCTCTGACCTCCTGGTCAGGGACCTGCTCTCACCCCCGCAGCTCCGCTGGTGTGCCGTTTCTGCTATGTTGACGCTGCCTTGACTAGCAGGGTTCGAGTCCGCTCTCCGCCGGTCCTGTCAGGTATTGTGCCACTTGCTCTGTGAGCCCCTGTATTGTGCCTTTTTTTTGACTTGTGCCTTTTCTTCTGTGCCCCTGTATTGTACCCCTTGTGCCTGCTGCCTTTTTCTCCGTGCCCATTCTGCCGCCCTATACCCGCTGCTGCTGCACCCACGACCCCTTCCCCGTGCCGCGTCCTGCTCCCGCCTCCCAGCTGCGCTTTCCCTCCCCCTCCCCTACTTAATGGCGGCTGCTGCGAGGGTAGGGGAGCAAGACCTCTGACCTCCTGGTCAGGGACCTGCTCCCACCCCCGCAGCTCTGCTGGTGTGCCGCTTCTGCTGTGTTGATGCTGCCCTGACTAGCAAAGTTCGAGTCCGCTCTCCGCCGGTCCTGTCAGGTATTGTGCCACTTGCTCTGTGAGCCCCTGTATTGTGCCTTTTTTTTTTTACTTGTGCCTTTTCTTCTGGGTCCCTGTATTGTACCCCTTGTGCCTGCTTCCTTTTCCTCCATGCCCAATCTGCTGCCCGATTCCCGCCGCTGCTGCCCCCACGTCCCCTCCCCCCTGCCGCTTCCTGCTCCCGCCTCCCAGCTGCGCTTTCCCTCCCCCTCCCCTATCTAAGGCAGCCGCTGCGCGGCCATGCGCAGCGGGCATGCCACCGGCCCGCCAAAGGCAAGCCCGTCCGCGCCCATCCGCGACCCATGCCAGACCCCCTGGATCTCCGACCAGGCATTGCTACTACCATGCTGCCCTCCTCGCACTCAACTGCCAGCTGTCCACGCCGAACACCACCCACGGCCAGTTCTCCTGCCGCCACTGCCATCAGACTTGCGCCTCCGACCATGTCCCCGCAGACACCGCCCCCACGACGAACGCCAACACCTCCGGAGCCCTAAACTGCATCCTCCTCAAAGTGCGCTCCCTGCACAGACATGCCGTAGAGATCTGGCATGCCTTGACACCCTCTCACCAGACGTCGCCTTCTTTACAGACGGATACAAGATCCAGAGGAAGGACCTCCCCAACCAACCAGTAGGAGGACTCACCATCGCACATAAGAGCTCCCTCCGACTCTCCACCTCCACCACGAGCAACTAATTCTCCACCACCGAACACCTCCACTTCCAGGTCCAGACCAGCCCTAGAACCACACTTCGCGGCACCCTCGTCTACAGACCCCCAGGACCCCACGCTCCATTCGCCACCGCCATCGCCGACCTCATCGCACCCCACGCCATCGCCTCCATGGACTACATATCGTCAAAGACTTAAACTTCCACCTCGACAACCCCAACGACCCCAACTCCACCACCCTCCTGGACAACCTCACCAACATCGGACTGAAACAGCTCGTCACCACACCTACCCACAAGGCAGGACACACCCTTGACCCCATCTTTGCAGGAGGCAACAACACCCACTTCTGCCACACCACCAAACCCCCATGGATGGACCACCACTGCGTACACTTCCACATCGACAAACCCACGCCGCCCAAACCCACACCACGCCCTCCACGTAGGAACTGGAGCAAAGTCACTGAGGAGCAGCTCAACTCCACCCTCAACCACGACGCCCCCACCACCTGGACCGACGCCAACCTCGCAGCCAAAGAACTCCACAGATGGATCTCCAACTGCGCAGACAAGCTCGCACCCCTACGATGCCCCAACAGACAGCGCGCCAGGAAGGCCACCTGGTTCACTGTCGACCTCCAAGAATCCAGACGCACCTGCAGACGCCTCGACAAGATCTGGAAAAAAAAGCAAAACACCTGAAGAACGCACCACTTACATGAACGCCATGACAGAATACCACCAACGCATCAGATCGACCCAAAGGGCCTTCATGCAAAACAAGATCCTTGCCAACTCCAGCAACTCCAAGGAACTCTTCAGCGTCCTCCAGGAATTCCCCAAGCCCGCCAGCAAAAACAAGGACATCACCCCTTCCCAGGACCTCTGCAACAAGCTCGGTTCCTACTTCCATCTGAAAATCAAGAGCCTCTACGACAATTTCAATGACCAGACACCCGACTCCGAAACCACTTCCCTCTCCAGCAACGTCAGCCAGCCCACTCCTAGAACCCGGTCACCGCCGAAGACACCAGTTTGACCATGAAAGGCATCCACTCGGGCCCCCATGGACCCCTGCCCACCGCACATTTTCCACAGAGCCGCCACTGCCCCAGAACTACGACGCACCATCAACGCCACCAACTGGAACTGGACAACTGGAAATGCACAGAAGTCAGACCCCTGCTCAAGAAGCCCTCAGTCGATACCACAGACCTCAAGAACTACCGGCCCATCTCCCTCCTCCCACCACTACCAGACTCAACTTCCAGGAAGGAATGAAGGACGTCGCACCCTGGATGAGCAACAGCAGCCTGAAACTCAACTCAGAGAAGACAGAGGTCCTCGTCCTCGGACCCACCCCTCTGCATGGGACAACACCTGGTGGCCCACCGCCCTTGGCAGCCGTCCCACCCCCACGACCACGCCCGGAACCTCGGCATCGTATTCTACTCCTCCCTCTCCATGACCCGACAGGTCAACGCCGTTGCCTCTAGCTTCTTCAACACCCTCCGTATCCTCCAAAAGACCTTCAAATGGATCCCCCCCAAATCAAGGAAGACCGTCACCCACGCACTCATAACCAGCAGACTCGACTACAGAAACGCCCTCTACCCCGGAATCAACAAGTCTCTGCTCCGCAAGCTCCAGACCATACAGAACAACGCAGCCAGACTCGTACTCTGCATCCCTCGACACAAACACATCACACAACACCTGCAGAACCTCCACTGGCTCCCCGTTGAGAAGAGAGTCACCTTCAAGATACTCACCCACGCCTACAAATGCCTCCACAACACCGGACCCCAAAACCTCAACGAAAGAATCTCCTTCCACCTACCCAAAAGAAACCTCTGTTCCACTGTCCTCGCCCTCGCCGACACCCCTCGTATCCGCAGAGCCAGAACAGGTGGAAGAGCCTTCTCCTACATCGCGGCCAAGACCTGGAACGAGCTCCCAGTCAACATCAGACGCGTCCCCTCCCTGAACATCTTCAAGAAGACACTCAAGACCTGGCTCTTCGACTGAACAGAGCTGCTACTCCCCCCCCCCCCCCAAGTGCCTTGAGACCCTCACGCGTGAGTAGCGCGCTTACAATTTCCTGATTGATTACAATTCCCTGATTGATGAGTTTGCCATTGTAGGTAAACATACGTTTGAATGGAAACCATCATCTGTATGGGTTCTTTTCAGCTTTGAGGTGTGTTGTGATTTTCTTTATCTCTTTTCTTTTGTTGAGAGTCAGTGAGGAAATATCTTAAAATGAGATGTGATCAGTTGCATGCTGCTGCTAGAATCTCTTCGTTGGTTTTGAAGAGGTGCACTTGAGTAATTAAGCCTAGAGGTAGGTTTTTCTTTATTTGGAAAGCAGACTATATACTCTGTGTGCGAGATCAAGCAACATCTTGTGTTCCTCGAGCAGATACACCATATGATGAATAAGTGCCTGTATGTGGGTTTTAAGATAGGCGATGGTCACTTCTTGAGTCACTCCGTAGATTTGAATATAGTTGTGCCTGTTTCAGTTTTCTCAAATGTCGATTTTATCTAGGATCTCTTGTTGTTGCTCCACTTTTGTCAGTCTCTCCACCATCTCATCTTCATAGTGTAATTGTTTGTTTGATTGCTTTCGACTTGATCCAATCCTAATTTTGCCTTCTGCAGAAAGTGGTCAAGATCTTTCTGGGATTTGGAGAGGTCTGAGTGCACTACAAAATAATTTCTTCTTGAATTCTTGCAAGAGTAGTCAGATGTCTCCTCTCGTGACTAGTGCTTGTAGGTAGATGCTTGCCGATATCGTAATCTATTGTTAAAATAGGGCTGGAAGGATTTTCTGCTGGGCCTTTTTTCCTATTGTATCTTATGATGGCAAGGAGATCGGACTGCGCTTCATGGGTTAAGCTGTATTTATTGTCTTGTAATCGGGTCTGAGTGGGATGACAAGTCACTACTGAGGATTGATGATAAAGCACCTTTGTGTTTTTATTCTACATGTCTGCTCAGTTATTTGATCGTGCTGCTTCTGATTAAAGGAATCCGAACTTTGAGGCTTTGGCACCTCTCTTGTTGGTTGTATATACTGAGCACGGGTGATATTGGGTAGCCTGGAATGCTTCCCCCTCCAGGTCCTGCTTAGGTATTGCTGAATCCTTTGCTTTCGCTTATGGCGCTAGGTTTGGGTTGGCTAGCTGGCATGATGCCTCAATTCAGCAAAAGTACCCTCAAATTTTGGCCATTCCACATGATGCTATCTTGTGAGTCCTGCTCTGAATAATCTGTATAGCTTCTTACTGCTCTTACTTTGATGGCAGTTGCTTTGAAACTTTAAGGGGGATATTCTCAAGAACGTGCGATAAACATCGCCAAAATAGGGTAACGCAAGTTTCCATATCGCCGTCTATTGCGGGAAAATAACTCTGTGTTATCGTTGTATTCCCAACACGGCGGTAACATGCGATAGTCCCCCGATAACGCCTCAAATGTCCGCGATAACATCACCGGGACGGCGATGAAAATCGAAACCCGAACGCGAAAAAAGTTGCGATGGGCCCAACCGCGATAAAAAAATCGGCGACAAGCAGCGGCAGGCTTGCAATTCCCACATCAGGCGGGTAAAATCACCATAAAAGCAGCAAAAAAAACAGAAAGAAATAAAAAAATACATAACAACTGCGAAGCCCAATGGAGGGAGCAGGAGCAAGTACAGAGGACAACCCGAACCCCACAAGCCCCACAGAGGACCAGCCTGGGACCTCGGGGCCAGGGAAGGGCAAGGAGAAGAAGAAGAGGAAGACGCGGTTCAGTCCGCAGGAAAACAGGATCCCGTTAACGGAGGTGACACTCCCACCATCAATTGCCATTGGTGTAATTGACAGCACTAAATGTGTGGCAGAGGTGCCATTACGTGGATGGCTTGTCTGGATGTCTGGCCCCTGTTACCACATTTCCATGTATTGTCGTGTCTGGTAGGTGGGCATGTTGTTTGGCATGTCGTATGTGATGTTGTAATGTGTGCATTCCCACAGTTGTGAGTTGTCTGATTGAGGAGTTGAGGTGTGTGGTGTGTTCCGTTGCTACTTACCAACGAGCAGTCCATTTCCATAGGTGCCATCCTGGAAGCGCTGGTTGATGATGGACTGTCGGAAGATGTAGGAGTCATGCACACTGCCTGGGTAGTTGGCGACGACGTTGGTGAAGAGTCCCCGGTGGTCCACTATTGCCTGCACATTGATGGAATGCGTGTGCTTCCTGTTGCGGTAATTGTGTGCAGTGTCGGCAGGGGGCACAAGTAGGACATGTGTGCCATCGATTGCCCCCAACACGTGCGGGAATCCAGCTATGGCGTAGAAGCCTTGCTTGGTCTCCAGCTGTTCCTGCGCAGTGTGGGGGAAGTGGAGGTGCTGGGGTATGAAACTGATGATGGCATCCAGGACAGGTGTGATGGCCTTTGATAGGGCTGGCTGTGAGACTCCTCTGACTCTGGCAGTTGTTGGTTGGAAGGTACCAGAGGCCAATAAGTGCAGCACAGCCAGCAGCTTTGTATGCGGAGGGATGTTGGTTCTCCGCTGTGTTGGTACCGTCAGCCTGTGGGCAATGTGAGTCAGGATGCGGAGGATGGTCGTCCTTTTGAGCCTGTAGTGGGCAATGACTTCCTCTGGCGTTAAGTCTCAGAGGCTGGTGCGTTTTCGGAAGGACAGCTGTCTCATTCTGCGCTGCCTCGGTGGTAGTCCGGGGGGGGGGGGGTGGTCCTGGGGGGGTGGCGGTGGGTGTTGTGGGCCTCTTGGGGCTCTGAGCTGCATGTTCAGTAGCTCCATGACATGTGTTGGTCTGCCGATGTGGCTCTGGGCTTGGCTCCCTTTGCACTGCAGGTTGTCGTCCTGCTTACCACCTGTAAAAGGCAGGTGTTAAATCCCTGCTGCTAACGCGCCTTATCGCCTGTTTTTGGGTCGCATCGCAGTTCTGGCTGGTCGTTGAGAATATCGCGAGGTGGTATTTTCGTGTGTTTTTGCACGGGGATGCCTAATCTGCATGTCATTAGCGTTAGTTGTCTCTCTCATCCGTGGCGATGTTTTTTGCGGCAGCTATCGCTGGTATACTAGCGATGTGGGGAGTTTGCACCAGCGTGTGAATGGGGTGATAATTCTTTTGCCACTTTTGCTGCGCTAAAGTGCTGTTAACTCGGCGATGAGTCCTTGAGAATATGCCCCTAAGTCTGTTAAGCCTTTCCTGCTGTTTGTATTGGCTTTAAAGTTACTAGTTGTGGCGAGGAGGCTGCTATTTCCCCTGACTGGATTCACCAGTTTATTGATGTGGCTCTGTTCGGAGCTCACCACATCACAGAACACTCTAGACGCAGTAGCCAATCCTGCTTACAAGTGGGGATCCCATCATGTGTTGACGACAATAGGCACTTAGCTAAAAGTGCGTTTTACGGCTGCATGCTCTTCTTTCTAAAGGCACTGCCTTGGGCCCTAGATCTCCTTCGTAACAGACCCAGAGGCGTTAAAATCCCACTTCCTCCACCAGTGCCGAAGCAGACAAATTCAGCTGGATTGAGCAGTCTCTTTTGCCCGCGGTGTCCATGCACTCCTGACAGGGTGAGTCTCATCACTGGGCCTCTCCTTTTTATCTCATGGTCATATTGGATGTAGTTCTTCTAATGCATGCAGGGGGCAAACGTTTCCTTTTGTGCTGCTAATGGACTTCTTCTGAGGGTGGTATCACTTCAGTGGTAGAGACTTGCTCTTGAATTTTTAAGGCTGCATACTCTTTACTCGAGTATTGATTCAACATGTCAGAGGCTGACCGGTGGAGCTCAGCGAAGATACATCTTGTTGGGTCTCTGCTCGGGCCATGCCCTTCGGTGGTTCTCTTTTCAAGTGTCCTTTCCAGTCTGTTCTCTAGACACATCCTTTGTGCAGAGTAACACTCCTCACAGAAGGGTTGTCTCCATCCTAAAACACTCATCATAGAAACAAAAAGAGGCATGAGATTTATGCTTGTGGCTGTCATCAGTCCAACTGAAGCAGTAATCAGGGAAAGACAAAATGGCAAGCCTCACCTAAAGGATTCTTCACCTTTCACCACAGAGTCTGCTGTCCCATCCTCATCCCTACTATCCAGAAAATGGCAGTGCTCAGGAATACTAAATCAGCAGCTCCCTCCTACCCAAAAGGCTAATAAAATATCTAAATGAGCCCTGTCTTCTCTCCCTTATTTCAGTGTCTAGGCCTCCTCCCTCCAGCAACAGGAATATACGTCCACTATCTGTCAGCATAGTCATCACCTTCACATTGTGCAAGGCAGCATCCCAATGGATTCACTGGCCTCAATTACGCTAGTTCACTCCATGAATCTACAATGCAGACTATAAACATCAATATGCACTCAGGATGTTAGCGTTGAGGATTGGGTAGTGCTAAGGACTGGGTACGGGCACAGAAGCCCAACATTACATGTCAGTAGGCATTCACTCCAGTGGCTCACATAAAAAGGTCTGGTCAATCTATTAATTCTCAAAACACGGTATACTGCCACAACTGTTCTAAGTACTAAACCCATGAAAGGGACAGTAGTTTAATGTCACCAAATCCCCTTCAGGTCAAAGACAAGTCCAAAACCTACTCATGTCAGAAACAGGCTTAGTCCTCTCCACACACACTGGCCAAGCGAATCGAATTTAAGGCTCTCTGCCTATTCTTTAAAATTCTTAAGTTTGCGTCTCCTGGGCTTCTGGCCAACTTGTTGGTACCTTATGTTCCAGGATGTCAGCTGCGCTCATTGGGGCAGCACTTGGTTGTGATCCCACGAGTGAACCGTCTCCGTGCCGGGGGGCAATCCTTTCATTGCTTGGCAGCCAAGCTATGGAACTCTCTGCCCTGTCAGATTCGTAGTCTAAATTGCCTGCTGGCTTTCCGTAAAGCCATTAAGACTTACCTCTTTCCTGTGGCCTAATTTTGTCCTTTTATGTTCCCTCCTTTTTTTTCTGCTTTGCCCAGCTTCTTAGTCTCCACGCCTTTCTGCTGCTAGCGCCGGGACGCCTCTTTGCTGAGGCAGCTGCGCGCTTTACAAGCTCAGTTAACATAACATAACATAACATTAGTGCAAAGTCAGGGCTAAAAATCCCAAATCAGGATACAAGATACATGCAGTTGGGCACCCAGGGCTAGAGGACATGCCTGTATACCATGCAGGGTACTTTCCTGCCCCAACAGATACAAATAGGAAAGTTGCAGAAAAGGTCATGTGAAATCATGCAATTATTAAAAACCAGACAGCAAGCTAAACCATGAATGTTCTCTCAAGTCCTAAGTGAGTGAAATCCCCAAACTGTGGTGTTATCTTGTTAAATGGTAGCTAGCCAAAGCATACAAGCACTCCGGATTTCAAGAAGGTGGAGTGTAACCACCTCAACAAACTTACTACCAGCCTTAGAGCTGGCGCTGACACTTATCTTGGATGTAACTATTTTGTGGTGAGATGACCCAGTAACAAATGGCAGGCACTAAGCTGTTTATGTTCTGCAGGCTGTGAATGAACTGGAAGAGACAGAATGGAATCACGGATATGAAAATGTTTGCTACAATCAGTTCATTTTTGGCGTGAGTTAAAACAGAAAAACACAAACTAGTCCTGTCAATCAGAACCCATGGGTTCAACTTCGATGCCCAAATGTTCCAGAGGCTGACCATGTGATATGGAACACGTCAAATCAATTATAAACTACTTACGTTCATAAACAACATCAGTAAGACAGTATCACCATTCCCTCTCACACATACAGGCTATAAACAGAGGCAACCACCAGACAGTACCGTAGTACTTGACAATACCAGATTGCAACCACTCATGCGTTACCTAATCAACACTACCAATAAACAACTTTCCTTAAGCTGTGCTCTATCCCAGACGTACCTTCAAGGAGAACTCACAAATCAGCAAAACCACCCACCACTAAAGTTAATTCTCTGTTATTCTTCCAGCCACTGCTTCCACAACTTTATCTATGGTATCTCTGGATACCCTGCCTATTATACCAGTGGGGCCCATGCTCACTAGCTGTGAGATCCACTAACTACTCCTGCACCAGTAATTTGCTTTGCAGTACTGACTAAATACAACCCATGGTACTAACAAAACATGCAAGGTCTACTCTATTACTTACACCTATAATATAATGTTCTGCGGTACATGGTCCAGTTAGTGACGTTCAAACTTTAATTGAGCTCCACAAAAATCAATCTTCAAATAAATAACAGCAGGCATTAACTTGTGAATTACTGAGCAGGCTGCTCCTCCAAAAAACAGCTGGTCATTCTGGAATATATCCTGATTGCCATTCAACCACATGAAAATCGCCCCCCATTATGGACACTCGTACCTGGTGAGTGCAACTGAAATTTTCAACGCTTGCTCTGCAGTATGCTGTAATATAATTGTGTATGCCTAGTAAACATTGCTAGGTATTATGATGTAATGGTAGAACACACATATATGGGAGTTCCAAGGAGGTTGGTTAGAAGTTGAAAGACTGTGGGGCAGATTTACAAGCCCCTTGCGCCACTTTTGCGTCACTTTTAACCCCTTCGCTGCTAGGCCTTTTCCCCCCCTGTGCTAAGCCTTTTTTTGGCTATTTGGGGTAGTTCGCGCTTAGGCCCCTGTAACATTTTGACCACAGTATCCACGCCAAATTTGCGTCCTTTTTTCCAACATCATTGGAATTCTAAAGGTACCCAGGGTTTGTAGATTCCCCTGGAGAGGACCCAGAAATTAGCCAAAATACAGCTAATTTTTTTTGGGGGGGGGGGAAATGGGAAAAAAGGGCTCCAGATGAAAGCGTCTGGTTTTTTTCCTGCAAATGGTATCAAAAAGGGGTTATGGTGCTGAAATCACCATCTTCCCAGCTTTTAGGGACAAGCAGACTTTTGTCAGAAAACCAAAATGTTTTACACAGTTTTGGCATTTTTCTGGGACATAGCCTATTTTTGCTATTTTTTGTGCTTTCAACCTCCTTCCAGTTAATGGTAGAAATGGGTATAAAAGCAATAATGGATCCTGGAAAGCTATACATTTTAGAAAAGTAGACAAAATTCTGAATTCAGCAAGGGGTCATTTGTGTAGATCCTTCAAGGTTTCTTCATAGAAACTAACAGTTAAATATAGGAAAAATTGAAAATTAGTTGAAAAAAACAGTCATGTGTGTCAACGTTTTCACCTGTAACTTCTTCTAATTATGACAGCTGTTCAAAAGCAATATACTGTTACATTTGCTGGACTTTTCTGGTTGTGGGGATATATAGGACTTGTAGGTTCACCAAGAACCAACGAACCCAGAGCCAATAACTGAGCAGCGTCTTGCAATGGTTTTTTATTATGTACCGGGTATATAGCAATTATTTTGGGAAAATGTATACATGGAAAAATCGGTATGAAAGACACCTATGTATTTCTGAAATGGGAACAAAATGTAGAGTTTAGAAACAGTAGATATTTGCACATTTCCGAAACTGGGAGTACCCATAATAGCATGAGAATAGCGATTCTCAGAGGTTAACTGTATAGAGAATCGTGATTTTATTAAAGACAAGGAGACTAGCATTATGCATAACCTTTTATTTACTACTTCTGATGCAGCACTTAAAAGCTTCATGTAGAACAGTATGAAGTCACACAACTCTAGAACATCAAATATAACAAGGTCCCTTAACATTCCAAACTCATCCTCTTTTGTTTCTCTTCTCCCCTTCCTTAAAATATTCTTCAAATCTCTTATCCACAAAAATCATCAATCCATTAATGTTGATCAGCAATAAAAAACACAGTTAAAATTTCTTCTTCACAAACTTATCATTTATACTAAAAAACATAAAACATAATCCTAAACTTAAATATCAAATAACTTTTTCAATTTTCCCTTCTTTTTTAATATCATCCACCTGGGAGGGTGGGAGGGATAATGCTAGTCTCCTTGTCTTTATTAAAATCACGATTCTCTATACAGTTAACCTCTGAGAATCGCCATTTTATGACAAGACAGGAGACTAGCATTATGCATGTTTAAAGTTCTTTAAAGCATGTTCAGAAACATGTTCCACTGGTCTAAAATAAAAATCTCTGAACACCCTGTCATTCGACCAATCTGCTGCTTTTAAAATCTCACTCAAAGAACCACCTGCACTAAATGATTTCGAAGCCATAGCACCATGTACCGAATGTGCTTTGAATTTTTCCAAATTAACTCCTGCTTCCCTCATAGTGTTCTTTACCCATCTTGCAATAGTAGCCACTGAAACCGCACCATGAGGTTTAACATAAGAAATCAGCAATTGATCCACACCTCCGCACCTAAATTCAGCCATTCTAGATTCATACTCCCTAATGCAACTCTCCACACACAACTTTGGATGAGTAATAAATCGTGGATAAAATATTTTTTCAGACATAGTTTTAGTCCTCCTTTTAACAACAAACAACACCCCTTCAGGTTCAAAATATCTTCCCGAAATATCCAAAGCCCTCACATCAGACAATCTCCTAAAGATATCATACAAAGCAAGGTTGCCATTTTCCATGACAACTGCTTCAAAGACAAAGATGTATTCATTGGCCAACTCTCCAACAAACTCCAAATCACATTGACATCCCAAAGAAAAGAATATCTAGAACCTGGTGGATTCCTTAAACGAATACCCTTCATAACTCTACAAACCAATTGACTTTTCCCTACTGAAATACCATCAACCAAAGAATGTCCTGCAGCAATTGCTGATCTATAACAATTTATTGTTCTATAACTTAAACCTTCCTTCATCAAACTTGTTAAAAAATTCACAATCATCACCTCATCAGCCTCAACGGGATCCACCTTCCTTTCCACGCACCAACGTTACCAAATTTTCTATGCGCTGGTATATCTCTTCCTAGTACCCGGAGCCCATGACTCATACAACAACTCTGCAGCCTCTCTAGATAAATCCTTGAATCTTCCTGATTTCCTGAAATGCTCCAGACTAGAAGGCTGAGCACCCCTGACTCCACCAAAGGATGTTCCTGTCCATCCACATCTCGTAAAAGACCTTCCTCTGCTCTTAATAAAACTGGATCCCCCATCACCATTTCCATCACTGAAGGATACCAAGCTTGAGTCGTCCAAAACGGAGTTATCAAAATCATTCTGCACTTTTGAATTCTCACCTGTCTCAACACTCTTTGAATCATTGAAAAAGGTGGAAAAGCATTTCCTCTCATCTCCCTCCAATTCAGACTGAACGCATCCACTGCTATTGCCCCTGGATCTGGTCTCCAACTCACATAATTTCCTAATTGATTTGTTAACCGAGAAGCAAATAGATCTACCTCCAAAGGACCCAACTCCTCTTGAATCTTCTGAAAAATCAACGGATTCAGCTTCCAGTCGCTGTAATCCCTCAGATACCGAGAATTCCAATCTGCAACTAAATTCTCTTTCCCTGGAAGATATTGAGCTGACACACTTATCTTGTGTTCCATGCAAAATTTCCAAAAATCCTTTGCTAACTCTGTCATTCCCTTTGATCTGCTTCCCCCTAACTTGTTTATGTAAGTTACAGCAGAAACATTGTCCATCTTCAACATAACTGTTGTCTTCTGTAATTTCTCCCTGAAACTGCGAACTGCCAAAACACCCGCTTTCATTTCCAAACAATTTATATGCATCTTTCTCTCTTGCATAATCCATCTTCCACCTGTCTCTTGTGCACCTAATCTCGCACCCCAACCTAAGTTGCTTGCATCCGTCTCCAGAACAAAGTCTGGGCATGACCCAAATATCGCCCGTCCATTCCAAGCCTTCAGGTTCTCTAACCACCATACCAACTCCTCTCTTGCCTCTACATCCAACCTCACCTTGTCTCCATACCAGAGACCCTTGTTCAATCCAACCTTTTTCACTCTTTGCAAGGCCCTGTAATGCAAAGGCCCTGGAAAAACCGCTTGAATTGACGATGAAAGAAGACCAATCACCCTCGCCTTCTGTCTCAAGGATACCTCCTTCTTCCTCAAAAGCCAATTCACCTCTCTTTTTATAAGAATAACTTTCTTTTCTGGTAACTCTAGATGTTTCTTCACAGTGTCTACCACAAAACCCAAAAACTCTATCCTCCGACTTGGTTCTAAAACTGACTTTTCCATATTTACCACAAAACCCAGATCCTTCAATACACTCTGCACTATCAAACCGTGTTCTCTTAACATTTCCACATTTTCGTTCATTATCAGAATGTCGTCCAAATAAATTAACAAGCGTATGCCCCTTTCTCTCAAATAACCTACAACAGGCCTCATCACCTTTGAAAAACACCACGGGGCTGATGAAAGTCCAAAGGGAAGACAAACAAACTGAAACAGTTTTCCCTTCCATCTGAATTGGAGATATCGCTGACTCTTCTGAGCCATTGGAATTGAAAAATACGCATCTTTCAAATCTATTTTCATTAACCAATCTTTGTCCAAAAGAATATCCCTTAACAGATGGATTCCCTCCATCTTGAAATGTCTGTAAACTACATATTGATTCAGATTCCTCAAGTTTATCACAGGTCTCCATCCTTTTCCCTTTTTCTCTACCACGAAAAGTGTACTTATAAATCCCTTTTTGCACTCTGGAATCTCTATTATAGCTTTCTTGCCTAACATTTCTTTTATTTCCTTTTCCACAATAATCTCTACCTCTTCTTTGAACATAATAATTCCCGGTTCCTTCTCTTGAACTGGTTCTGTTACAAAATCTATTACAAAACCTCTACCTGTTCCAATGACCCATGCATCCTCTGTTATTTCCTTCCATTTCTCTATGAAATCTTTCAACCTTCCTCCTGTGTTTTTCTGGATAAAACCAATTAAACCTTTCGTACTCACCTTGACTTGACTGACTTCCTGTCTGTAAATTTCCTCTTCCACGTGGATATCTGTTTCTTCCACCCCTTCCCCTCTGTGGAAACAGTGTTCCTGGGTAAGAGGTTCCTCTATAACTTACTCTTCCTTGAGATATTCCTGCTCCTTGGTAAAATGGGCCTCTTCCATATCCTCGGCCGAAAGTCTGACCCCGCCTTCCGGCCCTTCCATATAAACCATTACTACTCCCGAAAACTCTCTTCATTGATGCATGTGCTTTATCCAAAGCTGTAAAGGTCTGGACATGCTTGCCTAATGACCTCACTAATCCATCTCCGAAAAGCAATCCTTTCGGTTCCTCACTTGACTCCTTTTTTGCGAAATCACCAAGTTTAGGGTTTATTCTAAACAGTACCGCTTTTCTTCTTTCTGCTATTAAACTTGCATTGGCATTGCCAATGAAACAAATTGCCCTCTGGCTCCATCCTCTTAAAAGATTTATATCTATTTCTGTATCATTGAGATACAATTCCTCCACCATATCAAAAATTCTTGAAACTGGCCCTAAAATGTCCAGCAACTTGTCCTCACATTGTTTAAGAGACCTTTCAAGCCCTTTCCCTGGATCACGCCCTAGTTTGAATAAATAAGTTATCAAATCTGGACCTAAATTTGGTGTCATGGTCTCTTTTATATCAATGATTGGCCTTGAACATTCAGTTCTCATTAAATTACGTTCACTCCTTTCAAGAGGACGTCTTATCCAGAATTTAATGTATTCCGCTACGTGACTTAAGGGCCACCATTCTGAACTCCTCGGATGTTTAATCTGAGCTGGATTAAAAAATGTTTGACCCATCGGATCCGTAGGCTCTCTCGAACTACTCTTACTCGAGCTACCTAAATCCGAAAATTCATCTGGATCATCATTATAATCCAGATCTAAAACATATTTGTCAAATTCATTATTTTCATCATACTTGGTCCAATCAGGCTTTTCGCCCCTTTCATTTCCAGGGATATCCTGCCTCTTTTTTGTGCCGCTTAGGACACCCATCACCGACCTTCCACTTGTTGAAGGTCCTTCTTTGTTATCTTTTCCATCTTTTTTATTCACAATACGTTTCCTTTTTTGGAAACATTTTCCTCCTGGACCTTTATTTACATTTTCATCTTCCTCTGAAATACTCCAAAACTCCTCCTCATCCATTTCCATTTCATCAATTTTTCTTTTTCCTCCTTTCACCAACCTTTTAAAGGTTTCTTCCATTTTACTACCTATCTCTCTTTCAATTAATTTTTTAATAAATTCTTCCTGCTCTTCCTTTGATCCTGACCCTTCATTCTCACTCATTTTTAATTACACTTAAATAAATAAATTAAACTTATACCACTTCAATTGATATTTAGTCTCTCCTTTTAATTTCCTTTTTTTTTTTAAATCATATAATCTCCCTTTATCTCTTTTTCCTGTTCATCTACTGTTCTTTTCCTTTTTAAAATCCTTCTTTCCCTGTTTATAATGCTTTAAAACTTCCTTCCTCACGTTATAAACTCCTTCGTCGAACAGCTGTTCACTCATCCGTAAACTCTCCACAAAACAGGCCCGGCTCGAGACGCGTTGCCTAGATACAAATCTATTCGTCAACGCGTCTCCCGCCGTGACAGTAATTACTCCTAATTCCTTTAAAAAACATACGCGCAACCTTGCACGTTCAAGCAATGCGCCCGACTTCCTATCAAAATAAACTCCATTGCTTCTGCGCATCTCCTTTTTCCGATGCGTTCCATGCCTCGGTAACTCGAATGTCTCTCGAGCTAGCACACGTCATGGAAGAATTCTCCTCTCCTTCCTCGCGCACCGGCTCGACTCATATTTCAAACGCAAATAAAACGGTTTCAACTGTTTTACATTATTTCTATAATATATTTACCATTTAAACAGTAAATTCGACTACCCAACTAATCTTTTAACCTAAAACCTATTAAATACAAATAATTACCCATAAATTGGGTTTAAAATAAAAAAGCATTCCCAAATTATTATTCTAAAATCAAATATAACCAATAAACTTCCTTATAATACAATTTATCTTTCAATTTTCTTATTCAAACATACTTCTATACATTTCAATAAACTAGTAACTTTAGATTAAATCTCCTAACGCAAACACATATAAATATACTTATCTGCTCAGAAGCAGCAAACAAAAGAGGATGAGTTCGGAATGTTAAGGGACCTTGTTATATTTGATGTTCTAGAGTTGTGTGACTTCATACTGTTCTACATGAAGCTTTTTTTTTTTTATAAACAAATTTTTATTGTTTTACAGCGTATGAAACAAATCAGCAAACATGAAGCTTTTAAGTGCTGCATCAGAATTAGTAAATGAAAGGTTAAGCATAATGCTAGTCTCCTGTCTTGTCATAAAATTATAGGTCATTTTTCAAAATGACTTCTTTTTTACACATTGTCTTTCATTGGAAGGCAGAAATGCATCGAAAGTCAATAGGTAATAACAGTTGCTCTACAATTCTGTGTTACCCCAAGTCTCCCGATAAAATTGGTACCTCACTTGTGTGGCTAGGCCTTGTGCCCACGACAGGAAACGGCTCAAAACGCAACGTGCCCACACACAACATTTTCACAATGAAAAATGACCCTTTTTTTGCAAAGTGCCTAGCTGTAGTTTTTGAACCCTAGCTCTGCCTGCACCTAGGGAAACCTAGAAAACCTATACATTTTTGAAAACTAGACACCCAGGGGAATCCAGGATGGGGTGACTTGACTGGCTCTCACCAGGTTCTGTTACCCAGAATCCCTTGCAAACCTAACAAATTGTCAAAAAAACCAAATTTTTCTCACATTTCTGTGGTGGAAAGTTCTGGAATCTGCGTGGATCCACAAAACTCCACCCACCCCGCGTTCCCCAAAGTCTTTCAAGAAAAATGGTACCTCACTTGTGTGGGTAGGCCTAGTGCCCGCAACAGGAAACGGCCCAAAACGCAACGTGGACACACCACATTTTCACAGTGAAAATTGACCCTTTTTTTGCAAAGTGCCTAGCTGTAGTTTTTTAATCCTAGCTCTGCCGGCACCTAGAGAAACCTAGCAAACCTATACATTTTTGAAAACTAGACACCCAGGGGAATCCAGGAGGGGGTGACTTGACTAGCTCTCACCAGGTTCTGTTACCCAGAATCCCTTGCAAACCTAAACAATTGTCAAAACAGACCACATTTTCCTCACTTTTCTGTGGTGGAAAGTTCTGGAATCTGCGTGGATCCACAACATTCCACCCACCCCGCGTTCCCCAAAGTCTTCCGAGGAAAATGGTACCTCACTTGTGTGGGTAGGCCTAGTGCCCGCGACAAGAAACGGCCCAAAACGCAAGGTGGACACACCACATTTTCACTGTGAAAAATGACCCTTTTTTTGCAAAGTGCATAGCTGTAGTTTTTTAACCCTAGTGATGGAGCAAGGACTCACAAATGAGACTTGCTCGGATGCAATCTTCTCAAAAGTATTAATATTAAACTTGTATTGTTTGTACTAATAACTGCACACACAAATATAAGTAGCAAGGAAGCTTGCTTATGTGTTTAAACTAACAAGTAACGCTTGTCTATTCTAAAATGGCCGCTAAAACGCGGGAACTTCACTGCGCATGTCTCAACCATATCACGTGGTGTGACGTCTTTCTTTGCTTGGTGGGAAATTCTTGCTTCTGCGCAGTTTGCATTAAAATGGCTGCTTCATGTTTTCACGTGCTACAGCTTGCTCTTATGTTGCAATTAAACTCTGGTATTCTAACGCTACTAATGCGGGATAGAATTTATAAATAAATGGGAATAGAGTAGAAAGAGTGGGTATTCAGTGAAACATTTTATTTGTGATTTTAATACTTTCTTCTTTGACTTTTATTAGTTCGTAAATTGAGCCTGGGGTTTGGTGAACTGAAAACTCGTGTGACAAAGGTTCTGCGCATGCTCCCTGAAAGGCTGCCCAGAAAGAAAAGGATGAAGTCAACCTGGACGTCGTCCAAGGCCGTGACCTGATGGCCAATATTGCTGTACACATGAATGTCCCCACTAATATGCAACAATGTACCTGAAGAATGTATAAACTTTGTCATGAGACGGGTGGGAAATAAAGCAAATGTATTAAAAGTGATGGGCGGTATTTTAAAACAAAAGGCTTTAAGAAAATGAATTAAATCAATATGGTGTGAGGATCAACCCACTGTCCCTGTCCAATCAGAAATAGTGGTCCCATAATTCTGCAACATTTAGGGGAGGTACATGGGCGTAGAAGGGTATAACAGATATAGAATTAGCTAATTAGTAGAGACGAGACCAGACGCTGACAGGAAGAAGCTCCAGACGTACAAGCTGATCGGTTGCAGACTGAACCGCTGTCCAGAGAAGTCCTGAGGTGGGGGGCGGCGGAGTACCTTAGAAGGAAGACACCGGAGAAATCGAGGAGAAGCGAAGTACCAGAGAGGGGAACGACGCAGGCGTCGTAGATAGAGAGGTCACCGGTCCTGTCCTGATCCGGGAGGAGGCTTTTGCTCTTCATCTTTCCAGGGTCCTATCTTATCCAACTCCTTGGCCAAGGGGTTTGGTTCTCGCACTATAGGTAAATATAAATGCAAACCTTAGTTGCGCTGCTGTCTCTATCTTCTCTTTTCCTAAGGGACCGTCATTGATCGATAATTGATTATTATGCTTCATCCTTGATATGCGATTAAGTATCATGTGGTTCTGTATTTACTCTGCTAAATCTTTAGATAAACATTTTAAAACTTTCTGACTCGGTGATTATTTCAGACTTATGAATTGTAATGAACGTCACTCATTTTAAACTTCCCAATTAGCAAAGGAATCATTGGTAAGTCATTACTCTTCAATCGGAAAGTAATTGGTAGCAGGGATTTGATAAAGAGTACCAACTGACCCACCAGCGGAAAATTGCTAGCGTAGTATGAATGTATGGGCCCAAGTGAGTATTTTGTGTATGAATGCTCGTTGCTAGTAACCCGCTGGATCAGTTTTCTGGTTATCAGAGGATGGTTATGCTTTGTTAATTGGGTAATGAGAATGGTACTTCTATGAACTAACATCCGTTATTGTTTAAAGTTTGTTTTATGTTGTCCAGAAATCCCCGGGGGAAAATTGAATAGCGGATAGTAAGTGGACGCTGCATTGAGGTTATCTGTCAGGCAGAAATAGTACTGAAAAGTTAAGCAGGGCTATCAGTACATGTTAGGGACTCTATGCATGTGAGTAAAAATAAAGGAATATGCTAGTGAAAATTTGATGTTATATCACCTAGAAAGGGTAAGATTGAAGAAGTAACAGGTATTTCTGAAGCTTGTGTGAAGAGTAGACGGAAGGGTTTTACTCGTAGTATATGTATAGTAAACGGAAGGGTTTTACTAAGTGTGAGAGAAAGTATCCTTTTCAATTTAGAGAAACTGGCACGTTAGCGAATGTTTTATGTTGTTACTGAATTTTAATA
Organism: Calotriton arnoldi; assembly: GCA_963921515.1. Lineage (NCBI taxonomy): Eukaryota > Metazoa > Chordata > Amphibia > Caudata > Salamandridae > Calotriton > Calotriton arnoldi. The sequence continues at coordinate 393,349 of CAWUFW010013201.1, forward strand.
AAAGGCGTAGAGAAAATAAAGTTTTGCGTACGATTTTGTAAAGGGAGGGTCAGCTACTGGAGAGGAAGCTGACGTCACAAAACGCCGCGCTGGGATTGGTTGAAACCGCGGGCGTAGAAAGACTCTTGTAAAGGAGGGGTCAGTAGTCAGGAGTAGTACTGACGTCACAGGTACCGCACTGGGATTGGTTGAAACAGCGAGGGACAGAGAAGCGCAGATTGTAAAGGAGGGGTTGGCAGATAAACGTCACAAAAAGGCCACACAAGGATTGGTTCAGAGACAAAAGTTAGCCGGAATCTGATTGGTAGTTACCATAGAAGCTGAAATCTTAGTGGACAGTGGAGATTGTATGTTAAAACGTGATCCGACTTTAATAGGAGTTCGTCCGGATAGGAGATTCCTAGGCTTTGCCGAATATAATTTCATACATCGAGATTTACCCAGAATGTACGGAGAGAAGAGGAAAATGTCATTCCTACAAAAGATTAAGAATTATTTTAAAAAGGATAAACCAATCAAAACTAGGGAAGGAATTATCATTCCACCAGCTAAAACGCCCGCTTCATTCATGATGATGGAGAGAGGTTATCATACTTGCGTATGGATAGAGAATTGGATGGAATATACCAAAAATGATGGAATATTAGCATTTCCCGAGAATGGTACTTTCAACGGGAGAATTCTTCAAAATTTGAGATTAAGAATGAATGACCTAGAACCCAGACCAAGGTTAACTCAATACGAAGCCTTAGAAGAGTGGGAAACCGAGGCATTTGAGCGTGATCGATCCAGAAGTAATAGGGGTTATCGGGGATTTTTTCCCAGATATCAAAATGAGTCAAGGGACTGTCAGATGAAACAGTGGAGAAGAGCGATGCTTACAGAAGGTCTATATCCAATATTAATGGCAGAAGAATCATTAGGGAGTAAATGCACAGAAAAGACAAAACACTTGACTAGATTTGGAGATTCCGAAGATGAATTTATGGAACATATATTAAAGAATCCACCACCATATCAGGAAGGGACAAGTGGATGCACCCCAAGTGCACCCTTGTTAAGGACACCTTTGGTACCACAAGTATTGCATGATTCACCAGTTAGTAGAGTACTTCACGATAAAGAAAAGGAAGCGATAAATAAAAACAGAGCAGAATTAATTCAGAAAGTAACACAGTTGAGTATTCATCCTTAATTCATTGACCATACCTGTAACAATTGGTCCAGTGGTTCCCTTATATGGTGACAAAGTAACTTATCCCAAACCTCTAGTTATGCGTACACCTGTGAATGTTCCTAAACCTGAAGCAGTAGTAATGGTTGAGGATCACTTTAGTGATTGTGAATCTATGATTTCATTAATGGACTTGCCCATTCGAGATTCTGTAAATAGTACTCCCAGAAGAGTAACACCTGGTTGCTCCAAAGATGTAAACATAATAACTTCATCAGGAACGAAAAGTGCCACAGTAGTTACACCAGAAGACTTAGAAAGATGGGCACAAGGATCAGACAAACAGTTCACCCCCAAAGATCATGGACATTTACAAATTAAAGGTCGAGTTAGAAGAAATGATAGCAGGAAATGTAGAGGTAGATCGCCTAAATACCTACGATGAAGAAGAATTATTGTTCGTATGCAGAAGCATCACAAGAAATGTAAAAATATTTCATGAGAAATTATCAGATTTAGCTCAACAGATGGGAATTGAAATAGGGAAGTCAAAAGTATTACAAAAACCCTATAGAGCAGATTTTTCAGATAAGGATTTGGAAAACATGAATGCCTCTGGAAGAAAATTACAAGTAAAAGAATTAATGACAGTCTTGCAGAAATGGGGAGAACTAGATAAATGGAAGGTTAGATGGACAAAGAAAAAGGAAGAGGCCCGATACAGTAGAACAACTTCTGAATATTTAATGAAGGAAACAGGGAAAGGAGATCAAATGTACCCGATGCGAGAAGTTCCAGGAGGGGAAATGTACATGTCCCATGGAGCAGACAGTATATTTTGTCATTTACGAATGATTTCCCAAAGTTGAGGGAAAAGCCAATTGAATGGTACAAGCAGGTTGAGAGGTTTGTGAAGGTGTCAAAGGTATTGTTGAAAGACTTGGATGGTTTGTTCGACATAGTGGTACCTGCCGATTTGTGGACAGATTGCAAAATCACAGTTGATTGGCCCAGTGAAGAGTATCCTAGAGATCCAAAGACAGGTGCCCTGTCAAGCGATGTCATGAAAAAGTATCAGCAGGTGATAACTTACCTGAAAGGGAAAATACCACCAAAAGAAACAGACTGGGTGAAAATAGATAGAACTACTCAAGAAGCCAGTGAATCGGTACATGCCTACTATGAACGTTTATTGCAGGTATTTAAGCAGTATAGTGGATTTGAGGACATTGGAGATAAAAACATGAGTCAGTTTGTCTATCGATTTGTCTACGGTCTGAAGCCAGAGATTTGTCAGATGATTAAGCAGCATATGTTATGTTGGCAGGGAAGCCAATAGATGAAATCTTGAAATATGCGAAATATTGTGGAGATGACATTGAGGATAGGCACAAGAAACTACAGGAGAAAGTAATGTGGGCTCAGGTGAAAATGGCTGAGAAACAGGGAATTAATTTGGATAATCCAAGTGATAATCAGGGAAAAGATTCTGGAACGAATGGTGACACTGGGAATGGAGGAAAAATGAGAGGACGAATGAGCAGAGAAGAGGCTAAAAGAAGTTTCCTTGTCACGGGTGCGGAAAATTGGGGCATTGGAAGGATGAATGTAAAAAGATTTGGAATAATAATGGCCCAAATCAAAATTTAAATCCACAGACGCAGAATGACTCACAGCAGGGTGTAAATCCTCAGAGTCAGTTGCCACCTGCACCTATACAGGGTAATGTAAGCAGAGCAAAGCACGGTACAGACGTCGGATATCAAGGAGGAAGTGGTAAGAATGATTATGTAACATCACAATTTCTTTTACAGGACGACTTTTGTACCTATAGCCAATGACGGTGCCTAGGAGAGGGGGAGAAGGAGTGCGTACTTGGTGCATCCTTACCGGTAGATCAGTCAGGTCCATATGTTGAAGGAAATGTGAAAGGTAATGATATTACTTTCCTTTTGGACACTGGTGCTACCAGGTCTACTGTGAGAACAACAGACATCCCAGACCTTCCTCTCTCTGGAGAAGCTATCCAAGTTGTGGGGGTGGCTAATCGAAAGATTAGAACACCTCTTACCGAACCAATGGAAGTAAAAATCGGAAACTTTAGAGTAATGCATCAATTTGTAGTATGTGATTCCAGTCCAGTAAATTTATTGGGCCGGGATTTGTTATGCAAAATGAATTGCACAATTTTCTGCACACCGGATGGTGTGGCAGTTCAGACCCCAGATGAAGACCATGTATATAAATTTATGATTGCAAAGCAAGGTACAGAAGTAGATGAGATGTTTTCTTTGATAACAAAAGACGAGTTACCAGAAGAACTGAAAACTACAGTGAATTCTATGGTATGGGATTTCACAGGGAAGGAAGTAGGACTTATGGCCAAAATAGACCCAGTTAAGATTACTGTGAAGGAAGGTGCAATTTTCCCAAACACTAGACAGTATAAAATGAGTGCAGAAGTAAAAGCAGGAGTCATTGAAGAAATAAACAGAATGGTAAAACAGGGAATATTAAAAGAGGTAATGAGTAGCCCTTGTAACTCACCAATCATGGGTTTGAAGAAACCTAGTGGAAAATATAGGATTGTTCAGGACCTGCGCAAAATAAATAAGATCGTGGAACCCTGTTGTCCTATAGTACCCAATCCTGCCGTAATTTTATACCAGATACCTTGGAGTGCAGGATGGTTTACTGTGATTGATTTATGCCAAGCATTCTTTTCGATACCCTTGCATCCAGATAGCCAGTATCTTTTTTCATTTAAATTTGAGAACAAAGTCTATGTATGGAATCGTGTTCCTCAGGGGTACACGGAAAGTCCTTCCATCTTCAATCAGATATTGAAAAAGTGTCTAGAGAAACTAGTGATGCCAGGAAGCTCAGTCTTAGTACAGTATATAGACGACTTACTGGTGGCATCTAATACCAGAGAGGACTGTGTTGTTGACACCATTGCATTATTAAATCATTTAGCTGAAGAAGGGCATAAAGTTTCACCTGAAAACTTGCAGTTCTGTACAACAGCAGTGAAGTATCTAGGACACCAGATTGAGAGGGGCAAAAGGAGAATAACAGCTGAGAGAATAAAATTAATAAAGAAAATGCAAATGCCTGTCTCTCAACGCGAAGTGAGAATGTTTCTTGGAATAGTAGGTTATTGTCGACAATGGATACTAGGATTTTCACTGTTAGCAAAGCCCTTAATTCAAATGACGAAAAAAGAAGGCAAAGGACCCAGTTGAGTGGGATGATGAAAGCGTAGGAGCTTTTGTAAAATTAAGAAATGCTTTGTGTGCAGCACCTGCCCTAGGCATGCCTGATTATAAAAGAAAATTCGCATTATTCTGCCATGAGAGAGAGAATTGTGCACTTTCAGTCTTAACCCAGAGACATGGTTTAGACAGACGTCCTATAGCATATTTCTCTGCTACATTGGACCCAGTGGCAGCCGCATTGCCAGGCTGCTTAAAAGCAGTAGCGGCTACCTGTTTAAGCATTGAACAAAGTGAGTCAATTGTAATGGGACACCCTGTAAAAGTGTTTGTTCCACATGCGGTTGTGATTTTGTTGACAAGAACCCGAACTCAGCATCTTACTCCTAGTCGGCTGACTAAATATGAAAGAATAATACTGGGTGCTGAAAATGTGACCATTGTAAGGTGCACAATAGTAAATCCAGCTACCTTACTACCAGACCCATATCATGAAGAGGTTAAAGATGACGAAGAAGAACATGATTGTTTACAGGTCACAGAGTTGTGCACAAAACCGCGTCCTGATTTTCAGGAACTGCCCCATAGGAAGCCAGACAGGGAGCTGTTTGTTGATGGTTCATGCCAAAGGCATGAAGATGGAAAACTAACTGCAGCGTATGCAGTGTGTGAACTAACTGGAATAGTCGAAGCATCCTATTTACCGGGAGTCAAATCTGCACAAATAGCTGAATTGATCGCATTAATAAAAGCTTGCAAAATTGGGAGGAATCAAAGAGTAACTATATTTACAAATAGCCAATATGGTTACGGGGTTGTGCATGATTTTGGCCAACTATGGATGCAGAGGGATTTCATGACTTCTTCAGGATCCCCCATTAAAAATGGACAGTTCGTAAAAGAACTACTGGAGGCAATACAATCACCAAAAGAATTGGCTGTGGTGAAATGTGCCGCACACCAGTCAGGAGATGACTGGGTGGTAGTCGGCAACAGATATGCAGACCTTGTGGCTCAACATTGTGCCAAAAACAGATTGTCAGTTAATAAAAGGGTTGAAAGGATGGGAATCAGCTGCCAACTTATGCAGTATGCACCTCCTGAAACATGGAATGATGTGAAACGATTGCAAGATGATGCCGATGAGAGTGAAAGAAGTACATGGATTAAAATGGGATGTTCTCCAAGGGCAGACGACGATGTATGGATTTGTGCCGATGGCAGACCAGTCATGCCTGACTGTCTGCTTTCACAAATGGCCAGGATGTATCATGGAGACACACATGTAGGGAGAGATGCAATGATTAGGCTCTTCAGACAAAACTGGTACAATCCAAGGTTTAGGGCGGCAGCAGAGAGTATTTGCCAGAGATGTTTAACTTGCCAAATGCATAATCCAGGAAGGAAAACAATAATTGGGTTTGGAAAAATTGGAAAGGCGGAAGGTCCATTTATGAGACTGCAACTTGATTTCATTCAGTTACCACCATGTAGAGGGCTGAAATATGTACTTGTCATAGTGTGTTTGTTTTCAAAGTGGGTGGAGGCTTACCCTACCAGGAGGAATGACAGTATTACAGTCACAAAGTTGTTATTACGAGAACTCATTCCGAGATTTGGTTTTCCAGTAACTTTGGAATCAGATAGAGGAAAACATTTTAACAGTGAAGTGATAAAGATAATCTGTAAAGCATTCCAAATTGAGCAAAAATTGCACTGTGCATATCGTCCAGAGGCTTCTGGAGTGGTTGAACAAATGAATGGCACGATAAAATCCAGACTAGGGAAAATGTGTGCATCAACATCATTAGATTGGCCAGATGCATTGCCTCTTGTTTTGATGGGACTCAGAAGCATTCCTGATAGAAACACCGGATTGAGTCCGCACGAGATAATGATGTGAAGAGCAATGAGACAAGCACATGTTCCCACAAATAAACTGCTGAATATATCTGATGATATGGTTCTGGATTATTGCAAAGGATTGGCTGACCTAGTGCGTTCTGTCTCTCACCAGGTTGGAGAAGACGCAGTTTCCAGGCAGCCTGAACAAGAACATGATCTGAGTCCCGGAGACTCGGTGGTAGTGAAGAATCACACCAGAGAAACGTGTCTATCACCTAGGTGGGGCGAACCTTGTCAGGTCATACTGGTCACAAACACAGCAGTGAAGTGTGCAGGATTTCCTAATTGGATTCATGTAAGCCACACCAAAAGAGTACCAGATCCTGAAGAAGAAAATCCTCAGACAGTATCAATTACTGAGGAAGCTGAAGGTTGCCCAGCCGAAGAATCTCAGGAACAAGATTCGAGGGAAGCTGAAGAAGAGAACAACCGAGCACAAGTCAGGACTGGATACCGGTGGTGGAAATTTCTGAAATTTACCACAGAACAAAAAGTCAAGTAAATTTGGAAGAAATTGAAGAAGATCAGATAGGTGAAGAAGAAGCAGCTCAGGAAGAAGAAGAAGACACAATAAGAGAACCTGAGCAGGACCAGATAGGGATAGAAAACTGGGCTCAAAATAAAAACGAACAAACAGATTTTGAGCAGGGACAGACAGGTTTAGAAGAACGCGGTCAGGCTGCAGAAGTACAAAGTGCAATAAGCCCTGATCAGAATCAGTTAGATCAAGAAAAGTACACAGAAGAAGAAGATCTCGAGAATCTCGAACATAAAAACGTAAATCAAGAACAAGATCAGTTACTAGAGACTAATAGTGGAGAAGCTGAAGAGACACAAATAAGACCTGAAAATGAACAAATAGAAGAAGAAACTGAAATTGAAGAAAACGAAACTGTAACACAACTTGAAAATAAAAGAATTTCTGGAGAAGAAAATAAAGAGAAAGCGCAAACAGAGAAAACAAGAAAAGGTGATCATTGGCCAAGTGTCATTAAAAGAGTAAAATACCACATAACAACCAGAAGTGAAGATCCAGAACAAGTAAACGAAGTAACAAGCCAAACGGGACAGAAAAGTAAAACCGAAAAACAAAGAAGCAAAAGGCTGAAACTTGTGAACAACAAATTTAAAGGTCCTGATTGGACTTATATTATTCTTGAAGATTACGAAAGCTCAGAATCAAGTGAAAGTGGTGACGAAGGAACCAGTGCAGAATTGACTTATGAAAAAGAAATAGAACCACCTTGAGAACGTAAAGAAACTTAAAGAAAACGAGAAGAAGAGCAATCTTCCTTGTCAAAAATGCCTGACGATAGAGTTACTGGGAGACCAAAGCAGAAGGGTTGTAAAAGATGCTGTGCTATATGCATATGCAATCTGGTAGTGATGCTTATAGTATGGTTAGTTGTGATCGTAGCAACTCCTTACCTTATGATAATAGATAAAAAGATTAACAACGAAACAAAGGAAAGGACAGATAACTTGAAAAGTAATAGAGTAGAACTAAAGGCAGAAGATGAAACAGAATTGCATCATGAAGTAACAGATAACTACACTAGTCTGAATGTTTTCACAAAATTATTGTTTCAGTATGTAGATACAATGGAAGTTAGTAATTGTTATGTCTGTATGAAACTACCTGAATCAGTAGCAAAAGGGTTAACGTATCATCACTTGCCATTAACCTATGGTATATCATGTAGTGTACTGACTAGTTTATTTTATAGAACAGGGCGACTTCAGTATTATTATTCAAATATAGATGTGATATTTTCTGAGGTTCCAATTCGAAAGAATATGAATCCAGTGCTTAGTAGTAAAGATGCACAGTTTATGGGAGAATTTTTCTTAACAATGAAATCAATAGACATAACACATGCACATAGAAGCAATCTAACATGTTCATTACATGAAGAAGAAAAGATATTTTTGAATTTAGTGGAGAGTAGAAGACAAGATTTCCAGAAGAAAGCTTCTGAGCATAAGGCTCATTTGCCACCTTGGGCTGAGAAAGAAGGTAGTTACACACCTGGCAGGGCTCAAGCTGCTATGGCTCTAGATTTTGTAAAAACAGGGAAAATTTGTCTGCATAGGTTAAAGACTGAGTATAACAATGTTTTCATAGGTACCAGTGAATGTGAACACAATTTCTTAATTCTTGGAGGTTGGGGGCTCAAAGGAGGAACAGATTCAGTTTTTCCGGGAATCTATTATGTGTGTGGGAATAAGGCTTACTTTAGGCTTCCTGCACGGTGGTATGGAAGTTGTTATTTTGGAATAGTATTCCCAAAGATATACCACGTAAAAAGAAACACTGGCAGCAATGAAAATACTAGTGAATTAACACGTAGAAAAAGAGCTAGTTTTTCAGAAATTGTAGGTGATATATTTGGTGCATTGATACCTTCAGTGGGAATAATTCTGAACTCAAGGAAAATATGTAAATTATCTACAGTGGTTGATCGTTTATCAACTGACACTGCTGGAGGATTTCTAATGATTAATGCGGAGATGGTTGCGATTAGATCTATGGTTATACAAAACCGACTTGCTCTTGATATTATATTAGCAAAAGAGGGCGGAGTCTGTAAATTATTGAAGACAAAACACTGTTGCACTTATATACCTGATAAAAGTGCAGAAATTGGAACGTATATACAGAATATAACTAAACTTGAGAAGGAACTAAAACCACTGGAAGTTGATAGTGTATGGGAAAGATTGACAAATAGTATTAGGACAATTGGTACCTGGTTTGCTAATATAGGGAAAGGACTTATAGGTCAAATATTAGTACCCTTAGCAGGAATAGCAATAATAGTATTGTCAATACCAATATGGTGCAAATGTTGTAGAAAGAATGAATCGTATAATGTGACAGGAAAAGGAAAGAAGAGAAAGTTTGATGAAATCGAACTTGAAGATTTAAGAAGTGAATTATACAAGAAACTGAAAGGAGATGTGAAAAATAGAAAGTGTAAGAATGAAACTGAGACAATTTTATGCTAAAAGTTGGCATCTGGTTGTGGGTAGTATTTTATGGCTCAGAAATGCCATCAGAGAGGGGATTGATGGAGCAAGGACTCACAAATGAGACTTGCTCGGATGCAATCTTCTCAAAAGTATTAATATTAAACTTGTATTGTTTGTACTAATAAACTGCACACACAAATATAAGTAGCAAGGAAGCTTGCTTATGTGTTTAAACTAACAAGTAACGCTTGTCTATTCTAAAATGGCCGCTAAAACGCGGGAACTTCACTGCGCATGTCTCAACCATATCACGTGGTGTGACGTCTTTCTTTGCTTGGTGGGAAATTCTTGCTTCTGCGCAGTGTGCATTAAAATGGCTGCTTCATGTTTTCACGTGCTACAGCTTGCTCTTATGTTGCAATTAAACTGTGGTATTCTAACGCTACTAATGCGGGATAGAATTTATAAATAAATGGGAATAGAGTAGAAAGAGTGGGTATTCAGTGAAACATTTTATTTGTGATTTTAATACTTTCTTCTTTGACTTTTATTAGTTCGTAAATTGGGCCTGGGGTTTGGTGAACTGAAAACTCGTGTGACAAAGGTTCTGCGCATGCTCCCTGAAAGGCTGCCCAGAAAGAAAAGGATGAAGTCAACCTGTACGTCGTCCAAGGCCGTGACCTGATGGCCAATATTGCTGTACACATGAATGTCCCCACTAATATGCAACAATGTACCTGAAGAATGTATAAACTTTGTCATGAGACGGGTGGGAAATAAAGCAAATGTATTAAAAGTGATGGGCGGTATTTTAAAACAAAAGGCTTTAAGAAAATGAATTAAATCAATATGGTGTGAGGATCAACCCCCTGTCCCTGTCCAATCAGAAATAGTGGTCCCATAATTCTGCAACATTTAGGGGAGGTACATGGGCGTAGAAGGGTATAACAGATATAGAATTAGCTAATTTATAGAGACGAGACTAGACGCTGACAGGAAGAAGCTCCAGGCGTACAAGCTGATCGGTTGCAGACTGAACCGCTGTCCAGAGAAGTCCTGAGGTGGGGGGCGGCGGAGTACCTTAGAAGGAAGACACCAGAGAAATCGAGGAGAAGCGAAGTACCAGAGAGGGGAACGACGCAGGCGTCGTAGATAGAGAGGTCACCAGTCCTGTCCTGATCCGGGAGGAGGCTTTTGCTCTTCATCTTTCCAGGGTCCTATCTTATCCAACTCCTTGGCCAAGGGGTTTGGTTCTCGCACTATAGGTAAATATAAATGCAAACCTTAGTTGCGCTGCTGTCTCTATCTTCTCTTTTCCTAAGGGACCGTCATTGATCGATAATTGATTATTATGCTTCATCCTTGATATGCGATTAAGTATCATGTGGTTCTGTATTTACTCTGCTAAATCTTTAGATAAACATTTTATTTCAGGATTATGAATTGTAATGAACGTCACTCATTTTAAACTTCCCAATTAGCAAAGGATTCATTGGTAAGTCATTACTCTTCAATCGGAAAGTAATTGGTAGCAGGGATTTGATAAAGAGTACCAACTGACCCACCAGCGGAAAATTGCTAGCGTAGTATGAATGTATGGGCCCAAGTGAGTATTTTGTGTATGAATGCTCGTTGCTAGTAACCCGCTGGATCACTAGCTCTACCGGCACCTAGGGAAACCTAGCAAACCTATACATTTTTTAAAACTAGACACCCAGGGGAATCCAGGATGGGGTGACTTGACTAGCTCTCACCAGGTTCTGTTACCCAGAATCCCTTGCAAACCTAAAAAATTGTCAAAACAGACCACAGTTTCCTCACTTTCCTGTGGTGGAAAGTTCTGGAATCTGCGTGGATCCACAACATTCCACCCCCCCCCGCGTTCCCCAAAGTCTTCCGAGGAAAATGGTACCTCACTTGTGTGGGTAGGCCTAGTGCCCGCGACAAGAAACGCCCCAAAACGCAAGGTGGACACACCACATTTTTACGGTGAAAAATGACCCATTTTTGCAAAGTGCCTAGCTGTAGTTTTTTAACCCTAGCTCTGCCGGCACCTAGGAAAACCTAGCAAACGTATACATTTCTGAAAACTAGACACCCAGGGGAATCCAGGATGGGGTGACTTGACTGGCTCTCACCAGGTTCTGCCACCCAGAATCTCTTGCAAACCTAAAAAATTGTCAAAAAACCCACATTTTCCTCACTTTTCTGTGGTGGAAAGTTCTGGAATCTGTGTGGATCCACAAAATTCCACCTACCCCGCGTTCCCCAAAGTCTTCCGAGAACAATGGTACCTCACTTGTGTGGGTAGGCCTAGTGCCCGCGACAGGAAACAGCCCAAAACGCAAGGTGGACACACCACATTTTCACTGTGAAAAATGACCCTTTTTTTGCAAAGTGCCTAGCTGTAGTTTTTGAACCCTAGCTCTGCCGGCACCTAGGGAAACCTAGCAAACCTATACATTTTTGAAAACTAGACACCCAGGGGAATCCAGGATGGGGTGACTTGACTGGCTCTCACCAGGTTCTGTTACCCAGAATCCCTTGCAAACCTACAAATTGTAAAAAAAACACATTTTCCTCACATTTCTGTGGTGGAAAGTTCTGGAATCTGCGTGCATCCCCAAAATTCCACCCACCCCGCGTTCCCCAAAGTCTTTCGAGAACAATGGTACCTCACTTGTGTGGGTAGGCCTAGTGCCCGCGACAGGAAACGGCCCAAAACGCAAGGTGGACACACCACATTTCACTGTGAAAAATGACCCTTTTTTTGCAAAGTGCCTAGCTGTAGTTTTTGAACCCTAGCTCTGCCGGTACCTAGGGAAACCTAGCAAACCTATACATTTTTTTAAATTAGACACCCAGGGGAATCCAGGATGGGGTGACTTGACTGGCTCTCACCAGGTTCTGTTACCCAGAATCCCTTGCAAACCTAAAAAATTGTCCAAAAAAACACATTTTCCTCACTTTTCTGTGGTGGAAAGTTCTGGATTCTGCGTGGATCCACAAAATTCCACCCACCCCGCGTTCCCCAAAGTCTTCCGAGAAAAATGGTACCTCACTTGTGTGGGTAGGCTTAGAGCCTGCGACAGGAAACAGCCCAAAACACAAGGTGGACACACCACATTTTCACTGTGAAAAATGACCCTTTTTTTGCAAAGTGCCTAGCTGTAGTTTTTGAACCCTAGCTCTGCCGGCACCTAGGGAAACCTAGCAAACCTATACATTTTTAAAAACTAGACACCGAGGGGAATCCAGGATGGGGTGACTTGACTGGCTCTCACCAGGTTCTGTTACCCAGAATCCCTTACAAACCTAAAAAAATGTCAAAAAACCCACATTTTCCTCACTTTTCTGTGGTGGAAAGTTCTGGAATCTGCGTGGATCCACAAAATTCCACCCACCTCGCATTCCCAAAAGTCTTCCGAGAAAAATGGTACCTCACTTGTGTGGGTAGGCCTAGTACCCGCAACAGCAAACGGCCCAAAACGCAAGGTGGACACACCACATTTTCACAGTGAAAAATGACCTTTTTTGCAAAGTGCTTAGCTGAAGTTTTTGAACCCTAGCTCTGCCGGCACCTAGGGAAACCTAGCAAACCTATACATTTTTTTAAAACTAGACACCCAGGGAAATCCAGGGTGGGGTGACTTGACTGGCTCTCACCAGGTTCTGTTACCCAGAATCCCTTGCAAACCTAAAGAATTGTCAAAAAAACCACATTTTCCTCACATTTCTGTGGTGGAAAGTTCTGGAATCTGCGTGGATCCCCAAAATTCCACCTACCCCGCGTTCCCCAAAGTCTTCCGACAAAAATGGTACCTCACTTGTGTGTGTAGGCCTAGTGCCCGCGACAGGAAACGGCCCAAAACGCAAGGTGGACACACCACATTTTCACAGTGAAAAATGACCCTTTTTTTGCAAAGTGCCTAGCTGTAGTTTTTGAACCCTAGCTCTGCCGGCACCTAGGGAAACCTAGCAAACCTATATATTTTTGAAAACTAGACACCCAGGGGAATCCAGGATGGGGTGACTTGACTAGCTCTCACCAGGTTCTGTTACCCAGAATCCCTTGCAAACCTAACAAATTGTCAAAACAGACCACATTTTCCTCACTTTTCTCTGGTGGAAAGTTCTGGAATCTGTGTGGATCCACAAAATTCCACCCACCCCGCGTTCCCCAAAGTCTTCCGAGGAAAATGGTACCTCACTTGTGTGGGTAGGCCTAGTGCCCGCGACAAGAAACGGCCCAAAACGCAAGGTGGACACACCACATTTTCACTGTGAAAAATGACCCTTTTTTTGCAAAGTGCCTAGCTTTAGTTTTTGATCCCTAGCTCTGCCGGCACCTAGGGAAACCTAGCAAACCTATACATTTTTAAAAACTAGACACCCAGGGGAATCCAGGATGGGGTGACTTGACTGGCTCTCACCAGGTTCTGCCACCCAGAATCCCTTACAAACCTAAACATTGTCAAAAAAACCACATTTTCCTCACTTTTCTGTGGTGGAAAGTTCTGGAATCTGCGTGGATCCACAAAATTCCACCCACCCCGCGTTCCCCAAAGTCTTCCGAGAACAATGGTACCTCACTTGTGTGGGTAGGCCTAGTGCCCGCAAGAGGAAACGGCCCGAAACGCAAAGTGGACACACCACATTTTCACTGTGAAAATTGACCCTTTTTTTGCAAAGTGCCTAGCTGTAGTTTTTTAACCCTAGCTCTGCCGGTACCTCGGGAAACCTAGCAAACCTATACATTTTTAAAACTAGACACCCAGGGAATCCAGGATGGGGTGACTTGACTGGCTCTCACCAGGTTCTGTTACCCAGAATCCCTTGCAAACCTAAACAATTGTCCAAAAAAACACATTTTCCTCACTTTTCTGTGGTGGAAAGTCCTGAAATCTGCGTGGATCCACAAAATTCCACCCACCCCGCGTTCCCTAAAGTCTTCCGAAAAAAATGGTACCTCACTTGTGTGGGTAGGCCTAGTGCCTGCAACAGGAAACGGCCCAAAACGCAAAGTGGACACACCACATTTTCACTGTGAAAAATGACCCTTATTTTGCAAAGTGCCTAGCTGTAGTTTTTGAACCCTAGCTCTGCCGGCACCTAGGGAAACCTATCAAACCTATACATTTTTTAAAACTAGATACCCGGGGGATGCTAGGGAGGTATGGATTGCGTGGATCCCCCAACGTTTTCTTACCCAGAATCCCCTGCAAACCTCAAATTTAGCTGAAAAAATCACTTTTTCCACACATTTTTGTGTGGGAAAGTTGTGGCATCACCGGGCTGACACAAATTTCCTACCACCCAGCGTTCTCCCAGGTCTCCCGATAAAAACGGTGCCTCACTCGTGTGGGAGGCCCAAGTACCCGCGACAGGCAAGGGCCCAAAATGTATTGAGGCGACATCAAAATTGCCTATCACAAAACAACCTGGTTTTGCAAAGGGGTCACCTGGGTTTTGGCCCCGTGCTCGGCGGCCAGCTAGGAAACCTACCAAACCTACACATTTCTGAAAACTAGACACCCGGGGATTCCAGAGAGGTATAGCTTGCGTGGATCCCCCAACGTTTTCTTACCAGAATCCCCTGCAAACCTCAAATTTAGCTGAAAAAATCACTTTTTCCACACATTTTTGTGTGGGAAAGTTGTGGCATCACCGGGCTGACACAAATTTCCTACCACCCAGCGTTCCCCCAGGTCTCCCGATAAAAATGGTGCCTCACTTGTGTGTGAGGCCCAAGTACCACGACAGGCAAGGGCCCAAAACGTATTGAGGCGACATCAAAATTGCCTATCACAAAACAACCTGGTTTTGCAAGGGAGGTCACCTGGGTTTTGGCCCTGTGCTCGGTGGCCAGCAAGGAAACCTACCAAACCCACACATTTCTGAAAACTAGACTTCCGGGGATTCCAGGAGGTATGGATTGCGTGGATCTCCCAACGTTTTCTACCCAGAATCCCCTGCAAACCTCAAATTTAGCTGAAAAAATCACTTTTTCCACACATTTTTGTGTGGGAAAGTTGTGGCATCACCGGGCTGACACAAATTTCCTACCACCCAGCGTTCCCCAGGTCTCCCGATAAAAATGGTGCCTCACTTGTGTGGGAGACCCAAGTACCCGCGACAGGCAAGGGCCCAAAACGTATTGAGGAGACATCAAAATTGCCTATCACAAAACAACCTGGTTTTGCAAGAGGGTCACCTGGGTTTTGGCCCGTGCTCGGCGGCCAGCTAGGAAACCTGCCAAACCCACACATTTCTGAAAACTAGACACCCGGGGCATTCCAGGGAGGTATGGCTTGCGTGAATCCCCAACGTTTTCTTACCCAGAATCCCTGCAAACCTCAAATTTAGCTGAAAAAATTACTTTTTCCACACATTTTTGTGTGGGAAAGTTGTGGCATCACCGGGCTGACACAAATTTCCTACCACCTAGCGTTCCCCAGGTCTCCCGATAAAAATGGTGCCTCACTTGTGTGGGAGGCCCAAGTACCCGCGACAGGCAAGGGCCCAAAACATTTTTTGATAGGCAATTTTGATGTCGCCTCAATACGTTTTGCGCCCTTGCCTGTCGCGGGTACTTGGGCCTCCCACACGAGTGAGGCCCCATTTTATCGGGAGACCTGGGGAACGCTGGGTGGTAGGAAATTTGTGTCAGCCCGGTGATGCCACAACTTTCCCCACAAAAATGTGTGGAAAAAGTGATTTTTTCCAGCTAAATTTGAGGTTTGCAGGGGATTCTGGGTAAGAAAACGTTGGGGATCCACGCAAGCCATACCTTCTTGGAATCCCCCAGGTGTCTAGTTTTCAGAAATGTGGGTTTGGTAGGTTTCCTAGCTGGCCGCCGAGCACGGGCCAAAACCCTGGTGACCCTCTTTGCAAAACCAGGTTGTTTTGTGATAGGCAAATTTGATGTCGCCTCAATACGTTTTGGGCCCTTGCCTGTCGTGGGTACTTGGGCCTCCCACACGAGTGAGGCACCATTTTTATCGGGAGACCTGGGGAACGCTGGGTGGTAGGAAATTTGTGTCAGCCCGGTGATGCCACAACTTTCCACACAATAATGTGTGGAAAATTGATTTTTTTCAGCTAAATTTGAGGTTTGCAGGGATTCTGGGTAAGAAACGTTGGGGATTCACGCAAGCCATACCTTCCTGGAATCCCCCGGGTGTCTAGTTTTCAGAAATGTGTAGGTTTGGTAGGTTTCCCTAGCTGGCCACCGAGCACGAGGCCAAAACCCAGGTGACCCCTTGCAAAACTAGGTTGTTTTGTGATGGGCAATTTTGATGTCGCCTCAATACGTTTTGGGCCCTTGCCTGTTGCGGGTACTTGGGCCTCCCACACGAGTGAGGCACCATTTTTATCCGGAGACCTGGGGGAATGCTGGGTGGTAGGAAATTTGTGTCAGCCCTGTGATGCCACAACTTTCCCACACAAAAATGTGTGGAAAAAGTGATTTTTTTCAGCTAAATTTGAGGTTTGCAGGGAATTCTGGGTAAGAATACGTTGGGGGATCCACGCAAGCCAAACCTCCTGGAATCCCCGGGTGTCTAGTTTTCAGAAATGTGTGGGTTTGGTAGGTTTCCCTAGATGGCCGCCGAGCCCGGGGCCAAAACTCATGGGACCCCCTTGAAAACCAGGTTGGTTTGTGATAGGTAATTTTGATGTCGCCTCACTAGGTTTTGGGACCCTGCCTGTCGCGGGTCCTTGACCCACCCACGAGAGTGAGGTACCATTTCTATTGGGATACTTGGAGAAAGGCGTGGGGGGGGCTAGGAAATTTGTTGTTTCTTTCTGCAGCGTGAAAATTTTGGCACAAAAATGCAAGGAAAATGTAACAGACACATTTAGAGGTTTGCAGGGCATTGTGGGTAAGATAACTTGTTGGGATCCACAAGAGAGACATCACCATGTACTCCCATGGGTGTTTAGTTTACGACAATATCTACAGTAGGTAGGTTATTCTTAGATGGAATGTACACCTTGGCAGAGAGACAAAAAAGACAAAGATTACTGCACAGCCATCTATTCCTCAAGCACACACACATACTGTTTGGATTTGGCACGAGGGCGAGTGATGGTTCAGTATATAAAATTTTATTAACAAGAGATTTCACAAAAATGAAATGCACTGTCAATAATTGAAAGGACAAAAAACTGAACCAGTGACTCGCAGCTCGTGAGCTGTAAAGCCACGTCAAGGCCCCAACCGCTTTACAGGCCATTCACACACCTTTCATACGTGATACACACAAGACCATTCACACCACCAGGCACAAAACCAACACATTACAACATTCACAAAAAGGGACAAGGTACACCCTGCTTGAGAAAGACAGAAAAGACAAATATTTCTGTACAACCACCTATTCCTCAAGCGCACAGACATACTGGTTGGATTTGGCACGAGGGTGAGTGATGGTTCAGTATATACCGTTGTATTAACCAGAGATTTCACAAAAATGAAATGCACTGTTAATAATTGGAAAGACGAGAAACTGAACCATTGACTCACAGCTTGTGAGCTGTAAAGCCACGACAAGGCACCAACCTCTTTACAGGCCATTCATACACCTTTCATACGTGTGACACATACAAAACCATTCACACCGCCAGCCGCGGGCCCAGCACATTACAACACTCACACCAGCAGACAGCGCCATTCAAGGGCCCATCACTTTCACACGCCCACATTCCTGACACAGCAACCACACCAGCTCACGGATTACGTGGAGTGGCGTTTGGCTAGCAGTGTGTGTAGTGACCAGCAGCAAGTCACTACTCACACACCGCCAGCCAAGCGCCAGTCCACACACACCGCCAGCCAAGCGCCAGTCCACACACACCGCCAGCCAAGCGCCAGTCCAGGCACACAGCCAGCCAAGCGCCAGTCCAGGTACACCACCAACCAAGCGCCAGTCCACGCACACCGCCAGCCAAGCGCCAGTCCACGCACACCGCCAGCCAGGCACAAGTCCACACACACCGCCAGCCAAGCACCAGTCCACACACACCACCAGCAAAGCGCCAGTCCACGCACACCGCCAGCCAAGCGCCAGTCCAAACACACCGCCAGCCAAGCGCCAGTCCAAACACACCGCCAGCCAAGCGCCAGTCCACGCACACCACCAGCCAAGTGCCAGCCTACACACCACTGCCAAGTGCCAGCCTACACACACCGCCATCACATTTAGGATTTTTTTCTACAAAAAAGAAAACTCAAACAAATTGCAAATAGATACAAATCTACTAACACAAAATCTGAAACTAAATACATTGCACAAATGCCAACCTTGAAACTGAACAAAAAATATAAAACAATAGAGACCAGGCAGTTCACTTTACCACTCATGGATGCTCCCAAAAATTCTTTTGTGTGTGGTACATTCTAAAACAAGCAGGCACACACAGTCCAGGGATAGTAGGACACTCGGGCAGTACATACGAGTCTCCTTCCGCGTACCTCTTCGCCAACAGACTCTACATCTCCTACTGGGAAAGTCTTTTGAGGGTGTGGGAGGAATGTGATCATGAAAGTGGCGATCTTTCAATCTAGCCACATCCTCCACCACTCCAACTCTAGGAACACTTGCCTGTTCCACTAAAACAAGGCTGCCTATTACAGACTCCTGAAACTTAGCAAAAGTCATCTTTGACTCAGGACAAGAATCCTTGAATACAACAAAACCATTAAAGGTTGCCAAGTGGAAAAGATGGATAGCCAACTTTTTATACCAAATGTAAGCCTTACGAAGAGCAGCGTAAGGTTCCAACCTCTGATCTACTCTGTCAACACCACCCATGTGCCTATTATAGTCTAAAATGCACACAGGTTTGCGAGTTTCAGCAACCTGACCCCAAACAGTCACAGGTGAAGTGCTTTCATCATGGATGGTAGTCAGCATGTAGACATCTCTCCTGTCTGAAAACTTCACAGCTAGAAGTTCCTCGCAACGCAACGCACTGCACTGTCCCCGCACAAGCTTTTGACAAACTAGTTCTTTTGGGAAACCTTTACGGTTAGAGCGGGTTGTGCCACAAGCAACAGCGTCCACTTTGTCCAATTCCCTGAACAACCGCACACCAGTGTAGAAGTTATCTACATATAAATGGTGACCTTTGTTAAAAAGTCCTCTACCAAGTTCCCACACAATTTTCTCAGTCACTCCAAAAGTGGACGGACAACCAGGGGGGTTAATCCTGGATTCCTTACCGGTGTACACCCTGAAATTAGAGACATATCCAGTCCTACTGTCACACAGCATATACACTTAATTCCATAGCGTGCCCTCTTACTAGAAATGTATTGCCTAAAAACCAAGCGGCCCTTGAACAAGACCAAAGACTCATCCACTGCTATTTCTTTCCCTTGAGCATAGATCTCAGAAAATCGATCTACAAAGTGATCAATGACAGGCCGAATCTTAAAAAGACGGTCACACTCAGGGTGATCTCGTGGCAACGCTAAACCATTATCGACAAAATGCAGCATCCGAAGCAGAAGCAAATACCTATCACGACTCATGACTGCCGGAAATATATCTGTTGCCATTAAGGGACTAGTAGACCAATATGAAGACATTGATGGCTTCCTTAGCAAGCCCATCAAAAAAGTTAAACCCAAGAACTTCTTCATCTCTTCCAGATTTGTGGGAGTCCACCGGGTAGCTCTAGAGTGGGGCTTAAGGCTGGCACTGTTGTCCCTCAAAAACTGTTCGGCATGCAAATTAGTCTGCTCAACAATCTCTGCCAAAAATACATCGTCCATAAACAACTGAAAAAAATTTATCGGCAAACATTTTTCTGTATTCACTCTACACCCTGGAACACCAGTAAAGTCTGGCAATGCCGGCTGCACCATGCCTGGGGCAACCCAGAGGTCATCACTTCCAACTGGAAGCCTTGCAGCCCCAGGCTGCAGCCCAGATGCCTCTTGCTGCACTATCGGCACATCAATGTCCTCCTCTAAAACAGGCACTTCATCTGCACTAAGAGTCGCTTCATCCACACTGAGAGTAGCTTCATCATCCGATGATTCCATGTGGAGAGAAAACTCACCGCCTGAATCTTCCCCTCCCTCCTCTGCCTCAAATGCAGAGTCAGTCTCTGAACCATGGTCAGAGGAAGACTCAAAAAGCATACCAACAACCTGCTGAGCAGTAATCCTGCGGCTAGCCATTATCCTTACTAAGAAAGGAGACTGCACAAACAAGTCAACAACAACCAACACTGTGCAAAATAAGTAAGTAAAAAAAATGTGTACCTTTATCACAAAGATCTATATACTCAAAAACTCTACGATTCACTTGGAAGAGACAGCTACACTCACCAGCACCTACTCTGCAGAGAGACAGCAAAAACCAACGATATCCCACTAGAAAGAAAAATACAAAACCAATTACTCACAAGACAACAAAATACACATCGAGCACAAATGCAAAAAGTTTTTGACACTCAAAAAACAGAAGCCAAACTTACTGCTATTATTACACCATTTGCAAAAAACACATTCATGCAGAGAAAGGAAACTCATTTACATTGTACAAAAAAAAGTCTCCTACCAAACACATGCAACTACACAAACAGCAGAACAACCAGTAACGAAACCGCAACCTGGAACAGTCTAAAGAGCAAAAGCCTTCAACTAAAACAAAAAGGGAGAAATAAAGCATTACAATTCACAAGAAATAAAACAATTAACATTATAACACGCTATGTCACTACCCAAATAGTCAATCTGCCAGATGGGCCTTCAAATAGGGCTGAGAAAAATGGGGGTGATCTTGCCCAAGGGATCGGGTGAGGTTGTCTGCTAGGCCGATCTGTCCCCAGGTGGGGCAGAAAACAGCAGACAGAAATGTGCTCCCCTTGCTAAAGAAATAAATCCCTGGTGCCTAGTAGGGTTTTCTGCCTCCCCCTCCCGCCTAGGGCAGAAAGGCCAAAAAGGGGCAGATCTGTCCCCAGGAGGGGCAGAAAAAACATTAACCAAATTTTACCCCTTGGAAGCAACCATGTCGCTTCCATTACACACAAAACAAAATCCCTGGTGCCTAGTGAATTTCCTGACCATCCCCCCCCCCCCCCCCCCCCCGGGTGCAGAAAGGCCAAATAAACGGGCCGATCTGCCCCCAGGGGGGGCAGAATACACATTAAAAAAAAATATGTCCCCTGTAAGCGACCCTTGCCTAAGGGGTCGCTTCCAATTTATTTATTTTTAGATCCCTGGCTCTAGTGGGCTTTTCTGCCCCCCCTGGGGCCAGAAATGCCAAAAAATGCAGGCGATCTGTCCCCAGGGGGGGCAGAAAAGTCTTCAAAATAATTATCCCCCTAAGGAAGCGACCCTTGCCCAAGGGGTCGCTTCCAATTTAATTTAAAAAAATTCCCTGGTGTCTAGTGGGGATGTGTTTACGCATGCATTGGAGGATCTGGATGCACTTTTCTCACCTATTGTGTGTGTCGCAGCGGATGGGTACAAGTTTTTCCAGAGAAAGCAGGGAAAAGCTGAGAGTGTTGATGACTATGTAGCTGCACTGCGCGCACTGGCTTTAACATGTCGGTTTGGTCCTCTCAATGAAGAACTCATCCGCAATCAGATAATAATGCATGTGAGCAATCCTAATATTCAAGATAGACTATGGGTCAATGCGGAGGCCCCCTTAAAGAGGTGGTGGCACAAGTAAAGAAAGCGGAACTTACTGGTAGATGTGCCAAAGCTGTTATGGAGGAGACTCAAGATGTAAACGAAGTGAACAAAATAATCAGTTCAAAGAACAAAAAGGTGAAGAATGTAAAGGCAGGCAATTTTCAGTTGAGATCTTGCCTCGAGGGGCAGCCAGTCTAGATAGCTAAGTGAAGGGGTGATGTGGTCAAAGCATCTAGTTCCTGTTACCAGTCTTGCTGCAGCATTAAGAGTCGATTTGAGTGGAGCCGTTCTCGCTTTGGGTAGACCTGACAGGGTCGTGGAGCCATATTCTAGTCTTGAGACCACAAGTAATTGTACTGCTTGTTTGAAGTCTGAAGGTGGCAGAAATGGTTTCAATTTCTTCAATAATCTGAGTTGGAATGTCGCACTGCGCGTGGTAGCACTGATGTGAGCTCTCCTGTTTAGATTCTTGTCTAGTGTTATTCCAAGGGATTTCGTGGAGTCAATGATGGTAGGTTTGCAATTGAGGGCGCCTAGGTGCTTTAGCCATTCTTGGATGAATGTGGAGCTGTTTTGCAGGGAGAAAAGAAGGAATTCGGTTTTCAAAGAGTTCAGCTTGAGGTTGTTTTGAGAAAGCCAGGTCTGAGTTTTGACTAGCGTGTTATTTACTTGAATGACGTCGTCTAGGGAGGAAATCTTTAAATATAGTAGTGTGTCATCTGCATACATGTGGTATGCAATGTTCGATTGATTGAGGATTTAAGTTAGTGGTTCCATATATAGGTTAAAGAGTGTGGGGGAAATGGTCACCCTTTGGGGGACTCCGCACGTCACTGGTGAGGCGTCAGAGAATGAGTTGCCTTGTAAGTGATTCTGCAGGAAGGAAGTGAACCAAGAAAGCACTTTCCCAGACAACCCCATTCTGTGTTCTAGTACTTTAAGTAGGATATTGTGATTGACCGTGTCAAACGCCGATGAGAGGTCTAGGAGGATGAGTAGGCACGAGTCGTTGTCAAGTATCTTAAGGGTGTCGTCCATTATGTGCACAATGGCTGATTCAGTGCTGTGTCCTGTTCTAAATCCTGATTGAAATTTGTTGAGTAGGTTGAATTGGTCAAGGTGATGGCTCAGTTGGTTGTGCACACACTTTTACACCAATTTTGCTAGAAAGGGGATATTTGACACCGGGCAAAAGTTGCTCAGGATTGTAGGGTCAGCACCCACTTTTTTCAAGAGGGGTGTCACTTGTCCAGTCTTCAGGCATTCTGGGATACTGCCTTTTTTTAGTGATGAGTTTACTATCTCCGTTAGTAGAGGTGACTTAGCTCCTTTAGTGTTGTGAAGGGGATGGGGTCATTGCAATGTGAAGTTGGTTTCATGGATAGTAAGACCTTGTGGACCTCTTCCTCTGTTGGTGTTTTGAACTCGCTCCAAATAGCTTGATTTTTGGTCTTGGAAGGGTGGTTCGTCATTGGCTCCACCTCCTGGCATGTTGGGTCATCTATGGGATGGCGATCATTGGCTATATTGTCTTGTGAGCTATGCTTGTCTGTTGCAATTTCTTTTTCGATTTCGAAGATCTTTTCATTGAAAAATGAAGAGAACTCTTCACATTTTTCCACTGTGTTATTGCTGAGCTTGGTAACATTGTTTGCCCCCATTTGTTGTTGACAATTTCAAACAGTCGTCTTGGGCGATTCCTTGCATTGTCTAGTTGGGTTGTGAAGTACGATGCTTTGGCTTCCCAGATGCGTTTTATGTAGCTGTTTCGTCATTCACGTAGTTTGCTAAGATGTAATGTTGAGGCTTCTTGTCTCCATCTTCGTTCCGCTTGTCTAAGACTTCTCTTTTCCTCATTCAGGCTTTTGATTGTACCAAGGTCGGGAGGGTTTGATTCTTTGTTTCTTGAGTCTCAGAGGGGCTACTGTCTCCATTATGTATGATACTGTTTGGTTGTAGTGTTCGGTTAATTAGAACACATTCTGGTTTGTTGCTGGAGGTGTGAGGTGTATTTTGCACAATTCAGTCAGTGTCACCTTATACATGTTTTTGGTGTCTCTGACCAGGTATTTGTGTTTGGTTACTTGCCCTTTGGTGGCCTTTGAGTGCGTAATTAGGTTGAATAATATTGAGTAATGATCAGACCAGTTGATGGGTGCTATTGAATTTATTGACAATGCTCCTTCTCTGGATATGATTAGGTCGAGCAGTGATCCTTTGTTGTGTGTAGGGCTTGTGCAAGATTGGGTCAAGTTTTGATCATCGAAGGATTGTGTAAGGTAGCAACCTGTGTATCTTCCTCGTCATTCCAGTGAAGGTTAAAGTCACCAAGAAAAATCGCATTGGGGTGTAGAATGGAATGTATTGTGATTGTTTGCATTATCTGTTCAATGAACAGCTGGTTGTCTCCTGGAGGGTGATAAAATAGGTGCACTTTGGCTAGAGATTTCTCTGCTGTGTAGATTTCTGCACCCATGTACTCACAGGATGTGAGATTGTCTATAAGGAAGGTTTTGACTTGAAGGGAGTTCTCATGAATGATTGTGGTTTTGCCTCCCGGTTGATGTTGTTGGTCGAGGTGTTGGATGGTGTAGTTTGGAGGAACAAGTAAGTCAAGCATGGGTGCGGACCATTGATTTAGCCATGTTTCCGTCAGGAAAAGAATATCCAATTCATGGTGAAGGATATGTTCTGCAATGTCTGTGGCATGTTTGATAGCAGATCTGCAGTTTAGTAACATGCATTTGGTGGTCTG
This sequence comes from Calotriton arnoldi, assembly GCA_963921515.1. Lineage (NCBI taxonomy): Eukaryota > Metazoa > Chordata > Amphibia > Caudata > Salamandridae > Calotriton > Calotriton arnoldi. Next base: position 418,026 of record CAWUFW010013201.1, read on the forward strand.
ATTTGAGAGGGACAAGGGATTGGAATTTAGTCCCCTTGGGATTTCAATTAGGTTCTCATGGTTTGGGTACTGTCTTTTTTCCCGGGGCTTTCGCCTTTCCTTGAAATCCACGGTCTGTATGTTGAAAACTTGTGTATTGAAAGGAGGCGAGCGGTTGTTGTAGAATAGAAGCAAGGTTTCAATGTCTTTCGTGGATAGATGGTTCTGTGCTCCCTTGGGCCAGAAAATGGATGGCCAAGGTTGGGTGCCGTAGCTAAATGTTGAGAGTGAAAGGTTGTTAGCTATAGGGGTTAATGTGTCTCGAATGAGTGTCTTAATCTCCTGGCAAGCTAGTGAGGATTCTTTGATGATCGAGTACGCTATGTTTACTCCATTAAATAGGGTTTAAATTTTGTGTTCCAGCTTGTGCAGCTGGGTGTGCCAATAAGAGGCCAGATTGTGTCTGCTGAGCGAACCGTATTTCTTGGATTTTGTAACGTTTGCCTCTGTCTCTTGATCATCTCTATGGCATGGTCTTGGTGAGTGATCTTTGTAACATGTGTTGTCTGGAGTTGGTGATCGACTTATAGTATGTGACTTTAAGTGCCCGTGCGTTGGATTGCTGTGGTCGTTGTAGGGTTTTCTTCCTGTGTCATCAAATAAAGAGAGTTCGCTTCTTCAAGACTTCTGATATCCTGGGCGAGGTGTGCGAGTGATGGACTTATTGCAGACGGCGATGTGTGGTTCTTGTGTCCCAATGGTCAAATTCATCTGGGGGTTCGTGCACGTCTTTGCTCTGTATGGGTGCAGTTTGATGTTCCTATCGTATTTGTTATACTTGTCTTTGTGGGTCTCTTTGACTCTCCGTTCTTCCCCATTGTTCATTGTTGTCATCTGGTGCAGTGGCCCTGAGGTAGCATATGGAATGTGAGCGACTGGAGTTTGACTAGGATCTTTAAATATTTTTGTCGTTACCGTAGAATTGTTGCCATTACTAATGCGGTGGTGGTTTAGACGATTGACGACTGCTAGTTTAGGGTCTCGGTTGTTAGTGTTGAGGAGCAGGTTTAGTTGGCATGAATCCGTAGAGATTTGAGGTGTGTAACGAACCATTACCGTAGAGTTATGGTCTTGTTCTGGAGAGTTCTCAATTCTGAGAGGATGTTGATTGGACTGCGTATCCTGGGACATGCTCTGGGATGAGAAGGCTCTTGTGTGTGTCTTAGTTTGGGGAACCATTGATCAAAGATTTTGAGGTTAGGGTCCGATGCTTGTATCAGTAAGATGCCATTTTTGTAGATTGATATTGCCACTTCTGCCTTGAATGTTTGGGAGGGGGAATTAGACAGTTTGAGACCATGTGGTATTTTGGTGGATTTAGATACCTGTAGGACTGGTAGACAGTTGTTTGTTAATTCAATATACATTCAAAACAACAAATACCTGCCACCCAAGCCATTCTTAAGGCTTTGGCTGCCTCAAACAGTCCGAACTGTCACACTTGTAGCAGTGTGATGGTTAGTAGTTGAATAAGTACAGTGGGAATGTATGGTGCAAACTGTGGTGGCCTCTTGACGAGGGCCTGGCACTTATTTTTTTACAAATTAAGCACTGGTTTTAACACACATTCCAACCAAGAGGTTTGCACAAGCACACCACCCAACATTAGTTCAAAGAAGCGGTAATATTACTACGAGGCACAAAAGCAAGTTTGAAATGCAGTGTTAGGCGGCGGCCCCAAGATAAATTTGGAGGTATATGTGAGCCACGTATTCAATCTGAAGGAAAAGAAATTACCTCACACCTCCACGTGACCTTTTTGGGTCAGTTCCTGTCCTCCGCAGCTCCTTCTACATTTCACGATTTAAAAATGTTAAATGTGTTGCGCTGCAACTGTCATATGGTATGCTAGCCAGCCCAAAATGGTGTATGAGCATTCCTCTAACTCCTCTCCCAGCAACCTAGTAAAAAGCAATGTCTTCCTCTCACATATTCGCTAAAAACACCAGCGAACTCAGAAACAAACAAAGTGTAAAGAAGCGAGGGAGTTGTGAAGTATATAAAACAAGGTTATTTATTTTTAGTGCCAAATTACAGACCCATTGGTGCAAGAGTAAAGGACGTCCTGCTCCAGTAAACTCCAACCGCTTCTGTCCCAGTAAAACAATCACAGTTACATCATAGAATTCCACCCACATCACTGAACTCCAAATGACATAGGAACAATTCTATGTTACATCACAAGAAACATGTAAATGGTAAAACACTGAATGAAATAACAAATAGTGTAAAACTTACCACATGTTCCTTTTTTTTTTAAACAAGAAAACAAACGAAAAGGTAAGAAACAAAAATAAACTCACTCCAAAATATAGTCTTCAAACTTCTTTGGTACCTTAGTACACCTTTTTTGTAAAGACTCCTTAACATTTTCCCCCACAATATCTTGTACTAAATCAGCAGAATGATCATCAAAAAACTTTCACCAGAGCCTTCCACTTCCACGGATCTCCCAGTAAAACAATGGGGAAGAACAGACTTTTCACCATTCTCATCAAACCACACATCACCATCCATCAACATTTCCTGTTCTAACAAAGACTCCTGCCCAGTTTTGAGAACAACAATAGAACTTTTGTTCCACCAACCCATATCTTTTAGCAAGACAGCAGTATCAGCAACTCTCTCTACTATGAACGGCAGAGAGAATTTAGAAGAACCCTTGCGTTGTAAGGAAGGTTTGATCACACGCACCCAATCTCCAACTTCAACAGCTTTACTTTTGACTCTATGACAAGAATCATGATAAGATTTGCCAAAGATACGAGAAGAAGTTATATTATCCCTGGCTTTAGCAATGCAATTCTCCAAGGTCTCACCATTCATATTTTTCCCCAAAACAGGTGTCAATAATGTCCTGGCTTGCCTGCCTCTCATCAAAAAATACGGACTCACACCTGTGCACGAATGTGGAGTAATATGATAACTCCAAATCTTTTCTCTCAAAAACATCCAAATTACTTTCCAAGGCTGACTGAATACCTTCTTTTATTAATCTATTAGCCCTCCCAACTTGACCATTGGCCCTAGGACAATACAAAGGCGCCTTTTCAGAGCGGACCCCACATTTTTGCAAAAAACTCAACATCTTGGCGGAAACAAATTGAACACCATTATCTGACATAAGAACACAAGGTGCTCCTTCAATTTTAAAAATATACTCCAAAAAACAAATAACTTCATCTGTACTGGGATGTTCCACAAACTTGTAGTACATCCATTTGGAAAAACTGTCAATAACAACAATCAAAAACCTACTTTCCCTGCCCAAGCAATCATAAGGCCCAGAGAAATCAATAGAGAGTCTCTGCCAGGGTCCTAAGGGAGCCTCCTGAACAGTTAAAGGTTCAGTGTTCCAATGTTTATCAGATCTGACACAAACCTTACAGTTATCCACAAACTGTTCAATAAAAGAGTCCATTCCAGGCCACCAATAATGAGTTTTCAACAATATTTTAGTACCAGAAACTACAGGATGCCCAGAATGAGCCAACTGGACTAGCTTATTCCGAATACCAGCAGGTGGTATAAACAAACCATGCTTAACAAAAAATCACTTTCAATACTAAACTCACTAGAAACTTGTTCAAAACGTCTAAGACAGGGATCTAAATTCCTGCTAGGTGGCCAACCATTAACAACAAAGTGTTTAACTTTAGATAAAACACTGTCAATACAAGCAGATTCCTTCCACTCTTTTTCTGAAATCGCAGAATCACATGAACTGACAGCATCCACCATGGCAACAACACATTCATGCTGATCAGTGATCTCACCCTCTGACTCTTCATAAGGAGGAAGCCTGGACAAACAATCAGCAGCAAAATTCTTACCACCAGGAATATGCTGAATTTCAAAGTTGAATCTTTGCAACCTCGCAATAAGTCTCACAAGCCTGGAAGACGCATTACCCGACCTAACACCATCCATTATATACACAAGTGGCTTGTGATCAGTCACTAAAACAAAAGGACGCCCCCATAAAAAATTCTTCAACTTTTCTACCGCCCACACACAAGCCAAGGCCTCCTTCTCAATAGTACTGTAATGTTTTTCTGCTCCGCCAATACCTCTTGAAATGAAAGAAATGACTCTTTCTTTACCATCTACCATTTGTGTAAAAACGGCCCCTAAGCCAATGGCACTGGCATCTACTGTAACATAAGATTTTCCATCAGGATCAAAGGTATTGACTCCAGGCGCTTTTGCAATAAGTTTTTTAACTTGAGAAAAAGCCTCATCATGTTCTGTAGTCCAAGTAAATAGAGCCCCTTTTTTAAAAGTTGTCTCAAAGGCTCCACAACAAGAGCATATCCTCTCACAAACCTCGCATAGTACTCCCCTAAGCCTAGAAAAGATCGTAAAGAGTCCTTGTCCTGTAGCTTACTAGCATTGTCAAGAGCACTAACAAGATCCGTCTTGGGAAAAATGCCATCACCGAGCCGAGCCTGCACACTGAGCTCAGAGCTCGGAGCCGGAGCTGTACCAGTGACCGCCCTTTGTGATTCCTCTGCTTGCCCCTGCCTGCCGGCTTGCCTGCCCGCTCCACTCCCTCCCCCAGCTGGAAACACCGCACCGCGTTGCTCAGCGGCATCCCGCGGCTCACGCGGCGCCAGCAGCACCCCCCACCGGTCCATCAGGTGGCATGTTGTGGGTCTTGGGAGTGCGGTTGTGGAGCCCAGAGTAGCCCAGAGGAGAGCCCCAAGGCGAAGGTCGGGCCGGGAGGAGCCAGGAGGAGCTGCGGTGTACTGACAGCGTTTGGTAGCAGCAGTGGTGGGGGTAGCGGCAGCGGTTTGGCAGCAGTCCAGCAGCTCAGCCCCCTGATAGTATCTGCTATCTTGCTGCTGCATTTCAGGATCATAGAAGGGTCAGGAAGGGTCAGGAAGGACCCCAGAAGGACACAGATCGAGTAGAATCGGAAATTCAAACTCAGCCATGGGAGGAGTGGACTGAGCCCGGAGCTCCTTCTAGAGATAAGGTTTCTCTAAGGTTTTCTGTTGTGCGTTTTGCTGCATTGCCACATACCGATCGCCCCGTTGACACGCCCTTACGCCCACACGCAGATGTTGACGCTGACGTTTCCGCAACTGCGGCCGCCAAAGAAGCTGGAGGAGTTGCGGTCGCGGAAAAACGCCGAAAACGCGGTAATCGCCGATGTACGGCCGCCGCCTGCCGCGGAAGACCGGGGAGCTTATACATGAGCAGTATTGGTGAAGGGGGAAATCACCAACAAGTAGACAAGGCTCCCCGCGAGAACAGTAAAGGCTGTCACCGCGAGGAAGGAGAGATAGCACAATTAGCAGGTGGAGAACCGTCTGGTCAGGAAGGGCACGGGTTTGGGTATATGGCGGGCGCACAACAGAGGTAAGTGAGGAGGCTCAGTGGATTGATTTGCCTCATATTTCAAACAATAAGTTTTGAACTGATACGGGGAACTTGCAAAAGGAGGAGAAAGTGAAATTGGACTGTGAGACGCTGATTTACTCTATAAAGGTTTAAGATATGGCCCCCAGGAAGAACAAAAGCACCCTGGAACAAAAGCAGCTGCTAAGGGATCATTCAGCAGACCAGAGGGTGTCTGGTGAAAGTATGGAGAGCCTAGGGCCAAAAGTTAGGAAAGTAATAAAGAAAAAAGGAAAAGGAACTAAGGTTGTAACGCCTAATGGAAGAGGGGGCGGGTTAGCCTCAAAATCACTAAAAGATTTCGTGGGGAAACACTTTAAAAAGGTGTTTTCACCTGAGAAGCCACCGGACGGAGAGGATGCAGAGTTTGAACAGCGGAACGAGAACAATTCATTAGATTTGGATGAGCAAATGATAGAGTCCGTAATTGTGGCAGAACATTCTCTTCAGTCTTTGTTATACCAAAAAGACCTAACATTGTCCCCACGGCTGTCCTCATCCCCATGGGGGCTGTTCTCACAGGATTCGGAGCCAACGACCCAGAACCAACTGGAATCTAATAGTGAGGTTTTAAGGACCGAACGGGGGGATGAGTTGGGCACAGTAATAAGGCCAAAAGAAACTGTAAGCCAAGACCTGCGTGACATCCAGAGCTCGGAGTTAAAAGAAGATGAGGGGCGAAATTATACCTCGGAGCTGAATTTAGATATTTCTGCTACACCATCTTCCTCAATGTTGGAAATAATGATAATGTTACAAAGAACTCTCCAAGGACTCTTAGAAGTCACAATGGTAAATACTGACATATTAAAAATACAAAAAGGGCATTTATACAGGATTGAGGGGGAGTTGCAAGGAATTAGGGGTCAAATGCCTTCCATGATAAGATCAGTATCAGATCCCCAGCCCCCAATTCCGGTTGAGGTGGAGGTTGAGATTGTAGAACCACCGAAGACAAATCATGAAGTCTATATCTCGAGATGTCCAATGATAGTAAAAAGAAGGGGTGATTATATAAGGTATGGATTATCTAACTATGTGAGCCGAGTGGGAAGGAAGATACACAGAAAGGGGAAAGGTAAGGCAATGAAAAGAAGGAGGCTTGAGGAGGCTAGTGTAGAAGTAGCCGTTCAAGAACAGATGCCAACTAAGCCCCCAAGAGAAATAAGGAGGAGGAAGGGGTTACAAAAAGATTTAAAGAAGAATGCAAATAAGGTGCAACAAAATAGAAATTTAACCTTACAGCAGAATTGAGTAAGGTATATAGTACCTACAGTGGTCAAAAACTCCAGCAGTATTTTCCACCATGGGGTGTGGCCAGAATCTAGTAATAAATCTATGGCCGTAACAAGAAAAAATAGCTGCCGGCCACATACGTTATCTACAATGGCGAGAAAGGAGGAAGTAGGGAATAAGTGGATTTATTTTGAATTGATACAAAAAGGAAAAGGAGGGAAAAAAACGAGGAAGAGTTCACCCTTAAATAGATCACAACTTTTACAATCATTCGCTCAGTGCCCAAGCCTGAAAGGTATTGGAACAAAAGACCTGCGGCAAGTGGGTTTTAAATTAAACCATGTAGGGAAAGAGATTACCAGGGTATTAGTATATTCAGACCTGGTAAAGATTGCGATAGGGAAGGCAGAGAGAGAGGCACTAAAGGAAGGGATACGGATAGTACCCGAAGAAGAAGTAGTAGGATTTGAGCTACAAGGTAAAGATTTTCTAAGATGCCATGCAGGCTTGGGGAAGAGACAGGTGAGGTTAATAGAGAAAGAAGTAGGAGATGGGATGGGAAATCTCAACATTGTAGCGAACAATTATGATGTTGAGAATTCCTGGGGGAACTGGAGTCAAAGAAGTAGCCCAGCAGGTCCCTCCCAGAGGTATAATGAGGAGTTTGGAGAAGAAAGTTACCTAGATGATGTGGAATAGGAAAATGGGTCGCCGCATAGCATAAAGGTGGTTTCGTGGAATATAAATGGCCTTGGTGATCTAATAAAACAAGAAAATATAAAGGAGCTAGCAAAAAGTAATGAGATCATATGTATACAAGAAACCTGGCTATGCGGCAAGACCCCAATATTTGATGGGTTCCGTCAACTCCACCGTCCGGCAAAGAAAAAAAGGTATGGGCGTCCTGCGGGCGGGATCATGACACTTTTATCCACAAGAATTGTGAAGAAGGTGACCCAACTTCCTGTAAAATGTAAATGGTTGCTAGTATGTAGGTTATCCTTACTAGTTGGTGATAAAAAGTTCGATAATCTGATGCTTATAAATGTGTACATGCAATGGGAGAGCACGGAGGAATATGGTGCTGAAATGGGTAATTTTAAAGATGACTTAGATATTATTTGTGAAAAGTACGTGCACGGATATAATCCTGATGATGGGGGATTTTAATCACAAATTAAACCCAACGAAACTAGATCGTTGGTATACAGATATTCTGGAGGCTTATGACATAAAGTTAGCAACTTTTCCAGATTGTGTTTCTACAACTCAAGACATAAATTTGGAAAATGTTCTGGGGTCTAAAAGCCTATTCTGCTTAAATGGTAGGTCTGACTTAGATTGTCCAGCAAAGAAAACGTTTAAAATAGGTTCACAAAATTGCCCAATAGACTATGTTTTTATGCCAGCCTGGAATTTTGCCTTAGTTAAGGGGTTCAGGATTTGTCATAGAGATGGGAGTGATCATAAACCTTTAAAGTTAGAGCTCTCAGATGTTTACCTGAACCCTTGTGAAAAAGTACTCGAACAACAGGTGGATTACCCGAGGCGAGTCACAACAAGGTTAACAGAGGAATATATGGCAAGTCTGGTAATGCTGCAACAGAAGATTGACCTGGGAAGTACAAGAGGGCAGAACCTGGACTGGTATGTGGGAAAAATAGAACAAGTAGTCCACAGCCTTAGTGTTGATTTGAAAAAGGATGGGAAGTTTGTAAAGAGCCGACAGAAAGACCCGGTTAGGCAAGTCAAGTGGTTCTCTACCGATTGTCTAGAAAAGAAGAGGGAGATAAGGAGAGAAGCACGTCGACTTAGAGTTAAATATGAACAGGATAGGGTCGATAAGCTAGATAAGCTGAAGAAGGAATATAAAATGTTAATCTGTAGTGCGAAAAGGAATTATAAAGAAAGTTGCTGGGGAAGATTGCTGGAAACAAAGAATATACGCCAGTTCTGGAAGCTGATACAATCGGCGGCAGAATCCCCGGTGGGCACAATGAATTGTGTAGTGGAAGAGGCTTCTTGGGAGGAATATCTGCTGGAACTGTATAGCTCAGCTAGGGGGACAGAAGAGGGAGAGCAACAGAACTGGAGTGGGCTAGTAGAAGAATTAAAACCAGACTTCTCTGCCTTGAAGGTGAAAAAACACGATAAAAAACTTTAAGTTAACTAGAGCAGCCGGACCAGATAATCTCCCAGCTCTGATAATAAAGTCACATTTGAACTGGTGGGCAGAATTCTTCTCACTTATGTTTCTAGTTATCTTGGAAACCGGAACAATTCCCAAAAACTGGAAGGGGGCAGTAATAAGGCCGGTGCATAAGAAAGGTGATATCCACGCCCCAAAGAACTATAGATTAATTAATTTGTTGGATATCGGGGAAAAGATCTTTGCTAAAATAATACTAGGAAGGCTAAAAGATTGGGTGGAGCGGGGTTCAATTGTCCCAGTAGAACAGGGTGGATTTAAGGAAGGTCATTCCACCACTGACCACTGCTTCGCCCTCTGGGCTTTGGCCCGGAAGTCGATAGAGCAAAAGGGAAAGTTGTATGGCTGCTTTGTCGACTTCCGGGCAGCCTTTGACTCAGTGGACCGTAAATGTCTATGGGAATCTTTGATAAAGTACGGTGTACCGGAGGGTATACTGGCTATCCTAAAAGAATTACATAGTGGAAATTGGGCACAGGTCATTAGAGATACAAAAGGGTCCCTGACACAGAAAATAGTAATTGGGAATGGACTTAGACAGGGGTGCGTTCTGGCCCCTCTGCTCTTTGCCATATTCCTAGCTGATCTACCCGCTACTCTAGAAGTGGAAAGAAGTGCAAGCCCCAGAATGAGTGGAAATAAAGTGTCATGCCTCCTGTATGCAGATGATCTAGTGATACTTGATCAAATGGAGATAGGGCTCCAAAGGAAACTAAATGCTTTTAGGGAATACTGTGAGGCCAAGTTTTTAGTTGTAAATATGGAAAAAACAAAGATTTTATGTTTTGGGAAAAGAGATATGAAATTTAATTGGTTTTTAGGACAAAAGAAACTGGAGATCGTAAATGAGTATAGATACCTAGGAGTTTGGTTTGATAGTCCGTTAAAGTGGCATATGCATTTAGATGCACAAAAAGCAAAAGGCTTTACATCAATCTGTGGGCTGAAAAATTTAGCAGAGAATATGGGGATATGTCCCATAGACCTTTGTTAAAAGCATACGAAGCAATGATACCCCCACAAGTTTTGTATGGAGCAGAAGTCCTTTACCTAAGTGGTAAATGCGGGTGGGACCGTGAAGAAGGGAAGATTTTAAAAATGTTACTGTCTTTACCGAGCTCCACAATGATCCAAGCTATTAGAATGGAGTTAGGAATAATAGCATGGAGTATACAGATTCAAATGTCCCTTATAAGATTCTGGAAACGTCAGGATCCAGGTGGAGTGCAGAAGGTCTCACAATGGTGCAGAGAGGAGATTCGATTAAGTAACCTAAAATGGGCTAAGGAATCTAGGAAAAACTCCTGTCTGTAGGAGAAAGTTTAAAAGTGAGACTATCGCAGCATTCACTAGAAGTAGAATTTACAAAAGTACTCTCAGGCTTCAGGGACAGGAATTGTCAAGGAATCTAGACCTGGAATACCTGAGAATGAAAAATCTGTACAATGCATAAGAAATTCATGGGTGAATGAAGCCTGGTATCCGTATTTGGATACTTTGCCCAATTACGGGCTTAGATGTGAGATCTTAAGAGTAAGAATTGGTATCAATCCCTGGCTGATGGAGGAAAAGATAAAAGTAGAAATGATACAGCCAGATGGAAATTGTAAATGTGGGTTAGGAACAAAAAATGATATTTTGCACATATTTGTCGATTGTTTTTCACTTTTAGCATTGCGGAAATTGTATTTATGTCCAATGTTTTTAAAATATGAAATAAGGTCACGAGTCCAAGCAATAGCCTTACTCACGGAGATGCCAAATCTTGATATCGCCATTGCTCTGGGAAACTATATGAAAGCGATAAAAAGTTTCGTAAGAGAAAAAATGAAGGAGTGTTAGTGATTTTAGTCTGTCTTTTAAAAGTTTTAGGCGCTTTTCCCTTTTATACAAAAGTCCTCTTTTAAATAATTCATAAATGTTATAAGAATGAATTGGTTTGTGATTACATGATCGTGTCATTAGGAATATAAGTGTGCTGAATTTTTATTATATGTTTTATTGGTAATATAATTGTTAATGAATTTACACATTAACAATATTTTGTATTTCTATTGTGTTTAAAGACTATGGTCTAAATAAACAGTGTGCACATTCATTCATTCATAAAATGTATGCAATTGAAATGAGGGTAGAGGCTTTAAGAGACCGCACCTGACAGTGAAAAGTGTCTTAATGTATCATGTAGTGCAAAGAACCAAGGAGCACTCCCCTCTATGCTCCTTAACTAGGAACAAATCCTATGACAACATTATACACAAAAAGGTTCAGCACTGTTAAACAAATTGTAACAACCAACATCAGTATTCAAGAGGCAGTGAGCACACAAGAAGATGTCCAAATCCCAGATGTGGATTTCTTAAAAGGATTTCTCTTTATTGCGTTTTTTCTTAAAAACAGAAGACCATAGCCGACATGTTTCGTCTCACGAAGAGACTTCTTCAGGGCTTCATAGAGTGACAAAAAAGTGTATTCACAAGGACGTTGTTTTCAAATGTGAAATTGAGGAGCACACATGCTACGGGCCACCAAGCCATTGCTGATAATGCCTACTACATAAAAGTCTTCGGAAACTTGGATTCTTTGATATCTGGTTGAAATCTACAACATCCTTGTTAATACACTTTTTTGTCACTCTATGAAGCCCTGAAGAAGTCTCTTCGTGAGACGAAACACGTCGGCTATGGTCTTCTGTTTTTAAGAAAAAACGCAATAAAGAGAAATCCTTTTAAGAAATCCACATCTGGGATTTGGACATCTTCTTGTGTACTCACTGCCTCTTGAATACTGATGTTGGTTGTTACAATTTGTTGAATAGTGCTGAACCTTTTTGTGTAAAATATTAAAATGTCATCTTGAAAGGCCTGAACTCCTCTCAAACCTTGAAAAAACTTTTCGATCAACTTTTGGAAAACACTGGCCGCTGAGGCCAGCCCTAACGGCATTCTCAAAATCTATAAAGGTCAAAAGGAGTAATGAAAGCAGTGAGATCTTTAGAAGTGTCATCCAGAACCACCTGATGATAGGCGGATTTGAGATCAATGACAGAGAAAAACTTTGCCCCGTTGACTGCTGCTAACAGTTCCTGTATTTTAGGCAAGGGGTAAGTATCCACCACAATGTTCTTATTCAAAGACCTAAGGTCCACACATAATCTCAAATCTTGATTTTTTTTAAGAGCAATAATGATGGCAGAAACCCACTCTGAACTGTCAGTAGGCTCAATGATGCCCTTATCACATAAAACATCCAAATGAGATTTTAACTTCTGACGTACACCTAAAGGAACCATGCGCACCTTGTGCTGAATAGGTACAGCTCCTTTTTTAAATTTAATTTAGTGAGTAAAACCTTTAACCTGACCAACTTTGTCACGAAAAACAGTTTTGTGTTTAGCTAGAATATCTTTTACACTTGGTTTCTCAACAATCACACTCTTAACTTCAATGTCCCTTAACTGAATAGGGCAATCCGTGCCTGGACACAAAATGATGCCCAACTTTCCAAGGTCGTACCACCCTACTATGTTCTTACCATCAATGGCTACATATATCTTAGTAACAACATTGCGCCCTTTAAACTCCAAATTCTCTTCAAAGTACCCCAACATCTGAATTTCAAAATTCCCAAAAGCTTTGGGGTTAATAGCAGTGTTTTTAAGTTTGACACCAACCCAATTCTCTTTAAAAAAAAAACATCGGACAAAATAGTAATGGGTGAACCTGAATCGGCCATGACTTCTAGAGCCACCAACCCAATATGTACAATACCCAATGGTGCTTTAAAAGGAACTGCAACAATATTGATAGTTTGATCAAATGAAGCAGCATACACAGTAAGAAGTAAATTTTCTAAATCATGCTCTACATTAGATATGGTATTAACGGTGGAATTAGAATTAGCTTTCGGTGCCCTGCAAACACTTAGAAAATGACCGTACTTGCCACATTTTACGCATTTCTTCTTTAAATCAGGACAATCTGGACAATTTGCCAAATGTAATTTAGATCCACACCTATAACATCTAGGTTTAGTACCTCTTCCTACACCTGTTCTCATTGAAATTTTAACAGATTGTATAGCACAAACAGGAGAAACTGATTTATTATCATCAGTTGTGATGGCTTTCGCAGATAGAATAGATCTCTCAATACCTTTCGCAAGGTCCAACACCTCAGCCAACGTAGGATTGCGACAGGCTAAAAGCCTCCCTTGAACCTTTTTAGATTCACAGTTAAAAACAAACTGGTCTCTTATGCAAAAATCAACGTTGGCTCCAAACTCACAATTGGCAGCCAACACTCTAAGGGCTGCAACATACTCCTCAATTGATTCATCCGCATGTTGTTTTCTTTTATGAAATGCATGTCTTTCTATCATAACATTTGGCTCATCCTCAAATTGCTTCTCCAATCTTGCCACAGCTTCTTTAAACACATTCCATCCATCACCTTGACCTCTTGGTGCAGTTACAGGATTGAGATTCTCAAAACTTTCTATAGCTGCAGTGCCCAAAAAGCTAAACAAAATTGCTTTCTTCCTGTCAGGAGAAAAACCTTTCCCATCAATACCCACAATATAATTTTCAAAAGTCTGAAACCATTTTTTCCACCTCAATTTTGGCTTACCAGGAATCTGTAAGAAGATTGCAGGTTGATTACAGTACTGAGAAGTTGCCATGACACAATAAAATACCTTTAGAAGAAAATAAGATAAGAACAAGAAAGAAAATGTGTGCTTTCTAAAACAATGAAGCAATAAAGTAATGAAGAATCAACACAAACTGCTACTGAATATGCACACAATATATAAGTACTTGTAGTAATAGTGCATATCACAATGTAACTAACATTCCCAGAAAATAAGCAAAGAAGTGTGTGTGTCACTGTTATTAACACACAAAAGCTCCGTCGTTGAATAAGTGTGCGCACCACTGTTGTGCACAAAACAACTCTTACACTGTAACTCCGTCGTTGAAGAAGAATGAAATTTTAAACTTTTCCACGCCAAAAGATTTGAAAGAATATCTTCCAAAAAGTGTGCGTATCACTGATGTGTGCACGCTGCTGCTCCGATGACTGCCACAGCAATGACGAAAAGCAACAAAAAGTGTGCATGTCACTGATGTGCGCACGCTGCTGCTCCGATGACTGCTGCAGCAATGATGACAAACGATGAAATCCGGCGAGAAAATGAAGAGAGAAACTAGACCGCTTCAACACAACGGAGAATGAATCACTCCGAAAAGTCATCCAATATGGCCGCCACGTAACGGGGTTTACGTCAATTTTCTAAAGGAGATGGGTATATGCAAATCTCCACGAAAGGAAGCAGACGTCACAGAGGATCTTCTCAGCAAGAACGCAAGCAGAACTTAGAACGATGCAAGGGATCGCATGCCGGAATCCTCAGCGCATGCCAGCACCCTCGAGCACACCAGGCCTCAACTGCCAAAACCAACGCACACGGCCTTGACGGTAAAAAACTTGCAGAATTAATGGGTAAAGACACAGTACCTTGAAATCCTTGCGCAGAGAATGAGAAACGTAAAAATTTAGAAAGCTTGGTCATCCGATTGAAATCCGACGTGACCCTCAGCTTTTCCTTCCTTTTAAAAAAATATATATATATCCTCTGGAACCAATTTGTAATGATGTACAAGGTAATGAGAGTCGGCAGACAGGCATATTTCTTGTACTGTGTTTATTAGCCACAGCCTCAGCAGTCTCCAGGTAACTGACTCACAAGGAATCTCTACAATACAAACCAACCTTGGACATTCTACATTCCAGTGATGTAATGCTGGAATGTAGTAAACATGAGATCACCACAATATCTCCCTTCCTTTATAATAAATGAAAACAAGACAAAAGGCAAAAGAAAATGTTACATAAATATAGCGAATAAATAAATGCAAAAGCAATTATGTGCGTAACAAATAAGTGCGTGAATATAAAAGGATTTCAATCACGAAACCTCAATGTTCCATCTACTACTCCAACGTTCGGACACAGGATGAGAAGAACGCCTCGACTCAGAAAAAGAAGATGAAGAAGGAACAGCACGAGGATGCAAAGACGAATTAAATGGAACAGAAAGATAGCGAGGAGGAACATCATGAGGATGGACCTTCACAACTCTTCCTTTATTTATTTATTTATTTATTTGGTCATTTCTAAAGCGCATGGTTACGCCAACCGGCGTGTCCCCGCGCTGAACGGACTCGCTTAGCAAGAAACGGCCCTAGACACGCCACTTGGAACTGCCCACCCACATACTCCTGTCGCTATCATTCACTTTAGGATACAGAGGAAAATAGCCATGTTTTTAGCTGTTTCCTAAATTTTGTTTCGCATGGTTCCATTCTTAGGGTTTCCGGAAGCCCATTCCAAGATGTGGCCGCAAGATAACTGAAGGACCGTGCCCGCATTCTTGCCCTCTGAACTCTTGGAACCTTCACTAGCGTCCTTCCTTCTGATCGCAGATTGCGGCCTGGAATGTATTGTGTTATTAAAGGGTACAAGTACCGCGGACCTTTCTTTGCAAGAATTTTATGGCAGTAGCACATTGACTTAAACAGAACCCTCTTCTCTATCGGCAGCCAATGCAAGTCCTGCAGGGCTTTCCTAGTGGAAGCTCTTCTGGGAAGACCCAGTACCAACCGTGCCGCCGCATTTTGCACCACCTGCAATTTGGCTAGCCCCTTTTTGGTATTCCCAGATACAGTACGTTCCCATAGTCCAATTGGGCAGTCACCAGGGCATGCACTATGGTTTTCCTTGCATTATGTGGTAGTAGGTCCAGAATCTTTCTCAGAATTTTTAAAATGCCAAAACATTTACCCACTACTTTCCGTATTTGGGCATCGAAAGACAGTTTAGGGTCGAACCAAACTCCCAAATTTTTTACTTCCACTTTGGGAGTAGGTACTCGTCCCAGTGATTCTGGCCACCATGCAGAGGACCATATATTCGGTGCATTGCCCACTATCATTACCTCTGTTTTATTCCCGTTCAATTTCAGGCAGTGGTTAGACATCCATCTTGCTACCTCTTCTAAGCACCTAGTAAAATTGATCGCTGTCTGTTTATTGTTTCCTGATAATGTCACAATTAACTGAGTGTCATCAGCGTATGATACGATGGTAACATGATGTTTTTCCACTAGCTCTGCCAGTGGTCCCACATATAAATTAAATAGCGTGGGTCTCAGGATTGATCCTTGTGGGACTCCCTGGGGCAGTGAGATACTCTTAGATAGTTGTGATTGCTGTAGGACTTGAAAACTACGTGACGAGAGGAAGGACGCCATCCAACGTAACACAGTACCTTCTATACCACATTCCTCTAGTCTATGCAAAAGCAGCCCATGTGAGACGGTATCGAAAGCCGCACTTAGGTCTAACAGGCTCATTGCCACTGTCTGCCCCTCGTCCGCACAGCGTCTCATTGTGTCAGTAGCCAGGAGCAGAGCTGACTCCGTCGAGTGGGCCGCTCTAAAGCCGGATTGGGAGGGGTGTAGTAAATCATTTTTCTGGATATGTTTGGTAAGTTGTTTATTTGCTATTTTTTTGGCGATCTTCGCAACGAATGGTAGCAGAGAAATTGGGCGTAAATGTTCTAGGACTGCTTGATCTATTAATGGGGTTTTTTTTCCACCATTCATTCCTGCTAGTTCTCACTGCATTCCTGGTCACAACTTCAATTCTGACAGGAGGTTTAAATTTCGACATTCCTTTAGGGACGTGATTGGGATCTTTGACATGAACCCAATCTCCCACACACAGGTCTCTTTCTGTAGATTTTACTCTATGCAGAGTGTCATAATGACTTTTCATTTTAGCCTGAAAGTTTTCTACATTAGGTCTCACAACTTTGTCTACATTTATCATATGATCACTTTTGTTCTGACACTCTCGTAACCATGCAGGACACAACCTGGAAGCAGGAGGGCGTCCCCGCAGAATCTCAAATGGCGAGAGACCAGAAACAGCATTTGGACATGACCTATGTGACCACAACATTTCTTCAACAGCTTTTCACACATCAATCTTGTTTTGAATAGCCCACTGTATACACTCTACCAGTGTGCGGTTCATTTTTTCTACAAGACCGTTTGCTTGAGGATGATATAAAGCAACACATTTGTGTTTAATTGCATTGGTGTCGAGAAAACTTTTCATTTCTTTCGAAATAAATTGGACACCATTGTCTGATACAATTTCTTTTGGAAAACCTTCTCTCAAAAACAAATTTTTAAAAACTTGATAACACCAGCTGTGTTTGGCTCTTCAACAAATTTTACTTCCCACCATTTACTATAATAGTCAACAACTACAATAGCAAATTTAAGTTTTCGTGGAAGAACACCAAAAGGACCAATGAAATCTATGGCAAGCTTGGACCACACAAATTCTGGTAATTTCACAGGCTGAAGAGGAACCGCTTCAGTTTTGAGACCTTTGTCACTAGTGGCACAAATAACACATGCCCGAACACTAGCGATAATAGCAGAATCCATCCCTGGCCACCAATAACTGTCTCTGATTTTTCTTTTGGTTATGGTCTGACCTAAGTGTCCTTCATGCCCATACATAATGATCCTGTCTCTCAAGGAGACAGGTGGAATAAATTTGTCTCCCCGTACCAACATTCCATTTTCTTCAATTGACAATTCATCAGATATTTTAAAATAAGGTTGTAAATCCTGAGGTAAAACCTTTCTTTAGGCCAACCACTCATTACATACTTCCTTACACTTTCCAACTCAATATCTTTTAAAGATTCCGAATTCCACTCTTGTTCTGTAAAAGTAGTGTTGTGGCAAACATCGACACTAGCAATTAAACACTCCTCATCATTTTCTTCGTTATTTTCTGGATAATCAGTAAAACTTAAAGGTGAACGAGATAAATAATCCGCCCGTATTTTCTTACCACCTGGGATGTATTCAACAATGAAGGTATATTGTAAGAGTTTAGAACTTAATCTAGCTATCCTTGGTGTGTGATCTTTAATAGTAGAACCACTCAAAATACTGACTAAAGGTTTATGGTCAGTCTTGAGGACAAATTTTCTTCCCCAAATAAAACATTTAAATCTTTCGACTGCCCAACAACAGCCCAAAAGTTCATTTTCAATGACAGAGAAAACTTTTTCATTAGACCTCAAAGACCTGGAAGCAAGACCAATCGTCATTTCAATTTTCCCCTTCATCTGTGCAATTGTGGCACCTAACCCTTCATTACTGGCGTCAACCGTAATAATACATTCCTGTTTAGGATCAAAAGGTGCAAGAACACCCGCTAAAATAATTTCATTTTTCAAGCTCACGAATTCTTCTTGACAGTTTTTTTCCCATTCAAATTTTTTCTCTTTCTTCAACAATTCTCTTAACATAACAGTTTTAGCAGAGAAATTTTGAATGAATTTAGAATAAAACTCGCAAAGTCCTAAAAATGAAGCCACATTCTATTTACTCTTGGAAGTAGGTGCTTTAGCTATTGCATCAACGAGTCCAGGTCTAGGTTCAACTCCATTCTCAGAAATAACATGACCCAAATACTCAATTGTATTTTTTGCAAATTCACACTTCCCATGATTTGCCACAACTCCAAACTCTTTTAACCTCTCCAAAACTGCACACATGCGTTTATCATGAATAGACAGACTTTCTCCTGCTATTAAGATATCATCTTGGAACGTAACCACACCTTCAATTCGTTCTAATAAATTTTCTAACACACGTTGAAAAACGGCTGCCGCCGACGCAAGGCCGAAAGGCATTCTTTTGAATTGATAGGTACCCATAGGTGAAACAAAAGCTGTGAGATGTCGTGACGACTCCTCAAGCACAATCTGATGGTAAGCAGATGCTAAGTCAATCTTAGAGAAGAACTTAGCACCTGAAAATGTACTTATGATGTCATCTATCCTAGGTAATGGATGAGAGTCAATCCAAATAACCTTGTTAAGACTCCTTAAGTCCACACACACTCTCAGTTGCCCATTCTTCTTCATGGCGATAACTAATGGACTTAACCATAAAGATGACTCAATAGATTCTATCACACCTTCATCACACATTTTTTAAGAATCTTAGCTAAGTCTTCACGCACACTGAAAGGCACGTTCCTCAACTTATGTTTCACAGGTGTTGCATCATCTTGCACTTTAATCTTATGCTTGAACCCTCTGATTTTACCCAATTTGTCATCAAAAACCGTAGGAAACTTGTCAATCCACTTGGTACTGTTTTCAACCACCTCAAATGACCCTTTGTTTTCTTCACAATCAGTTACTAAAGAAACTTGGACATCCCTGCCTGGTCTGAGAGTCATCCCAAAAAGACCCTGGTGATACCATCCAAGGATATTCAATCCTTTCTTAGCAACATATACTTTACCAAAAATTGTATGATTTTTAAACCTGAGTTGGCACTCAAAATATCCAGACAATTCAATTTTCCTACCATCATACGTTACAGGATTCCTATCTGGAGGAAATAACTCTAGTTTGCCCCAGATTTCAGCAAACAATTTATCGGTCACCATTGTCATTCTAGCCCCAGAATCAATAAGGAGCCTTATTTTTTTTCCATCTACTACAATGTCTTCATAAGGATCTACACAGTCAGATTCATCATCCTGTACAACAACAATCATATCTCTCATTCCTCTCACACAACTTGGTTCTTCATCTGAGCTGTCACACAGGTCTCCATCAGGGACCGAATTGATTTTGTCTCTAGGTGACTGACAAACGTTTGCAAAATGCCCAATTTTACTACATAGCTTACATTTAACATTTTTCGCAGGGCAAGGCCGACCATTTGGTCCATGATAAGAATACCCACACCTAAAACAAATGTTTTTCTGTGAGAAAAACCCACCTTTGTAGTCTTTTTTAAAAAAAAAAAATTTTAAACTATTGTTTTGTTTAGAGACTGTGCTTTCATTCACTATAGACACACCACTAGAGTCTTTACGAGTGAGTTCCTTTAACGCTTTACGTGAAACTTCAATACCTTTAACTATATCAATTGTTTCTAAAAGATTAGGATTTCTCATAGTGAGAAGTTTTTCTTGCACTTTCTTATCCCAGCAACGTACTACTATTTGATCACGTATGAGTTGATCTGTGAAATTTTCAAATTCACATTCTGCAGCTAACATACGCAAAACAGCAACATAAGTATCTATAGACTCATCTTGCAATTGCTCTCTAGTAAAAACTTATGTCTGTTGACAATCAAATTTGGTTGTACATCAAACAGTTTTTCTAATTTTTACAGCCAATTCATATTCATCTAAATCCTCTTGATCATGCGGAATGAGATAGGGTGGAAGATGTTCATAAATAGATTGTCCTTCGAAACCTAGATTGTGTTCTAATAAAAATATTTTACGCTCTGGTCGATACCTATTACCACTGATAGCTCCTAGATACTTTGTAAAGGCCCTGTACCAATTTCTCCATGGTACAGGAGGATCTCCAGGAGTTTGGAGAAATGGAGGAGGAGCATTAACATTCTGCATGGTGGCCATGACACTTTCTGTATTAACAAATCTTTTTCTTTTTTTTTTATAAAAAAACTACAGATTGTAGAAGGAAACAATAACAGTTTGAATGTATAATAGATGTTGAAATTACATAAGACAGTGCAAGATGATGTATATGAACATGTAAAGCATTAGCTGCTATAGAATTTTCACTTCTGTTCACGTGTGCACATCACGGATGTGCAGGTTCTTCAATAATAAGTTGTTACCTCAGACTGCGTTTTTTCACTTCTGTTCACTTGTGCACATCACGGATGTGCAGGTTCTTCAATAATAAGTTGTTACCTCGGACTGTGTGTGCACATCACAGATGTGCAAAAGACGAAATTTAATTTTCCTTGTAAATAATTTCTTTTCTGTTTTTTATAATGCTTGGTTTGATGTCTTATTCCTCCTTTTATTATATATTATTTTTATTTGTTTTCCTTCTTGAAATTGAATATGTATTTTTCCTTTATGTAGTTCCCAAATCAACTGGATAGGCGTTTACATACAAGGACAAACAACTTCCTGTAATCCTATTTCCAGTTAAAGGTTTGGCATTCTAGTTGATCCTTAAATGTGAACCACTTCCTGTAATTCTTCAATAGGCAAGTTAGCGCTCTAGTTGTTGAGCACACGTAATGCGTATGGCCACAGAGAATTAGGTTGACACAGAACACGCTTTGCGGAGGAAACGGGTGGCTCTCACTGAAGGTAGGGGACCTTCGTCGTTGCTTTAAATTTGTCAATTCTTCGTATGCGTTCACAACACGCTGATCAGCTTGGGAACAAATGTACACTTCTTTGACGACAGCGCGCGCTCGTGTCGCGAGGAGATTCGCTTTAAAGACAACACGCGCTAATGTTTCACGGAAATTCGAAGTGACTAGGCCATGCGCAGCTTCACGCGCAGTGCTCTTGAAAGGTTGCGCTCGTGTCGTAACATTGAAATGCCGTTAACCCTTGTTGTAATCTTAATTAACACACTTCAGCAATACTGTGTGTAGACAATCTTCAATTAACATACAAACGTTCCCCTCAAAAAGCACAGTTTTTTTGTTTTTCTCTCACTGCAAATCCGCGCGATGATTTTTTATAAAATGGTAACACCATCCATAAAGATAAAGTTCTTAATACTGTTTGTTCAGCGCTATATCACAGTTTTTAAACAAAGGTATACAGGCCTGTTTACTCTCCTCAATGCGATGTAGTCTTCCCAAGCCTAAGCATATCTTGAGCTTTTTCCTTTCTTTTTTTTAAAAGTGGAGCTTCTTTCTGCGTGGATCCTTGTCTGTGGCTAAATCGTCGCCAAATTGTAATGATGTACAAGGTAATGAGAGTCGGCAGACAGGCATATTTCTTGTACTGTGTTTATTAGCCACAGCCTCAGCAGTCTCCAGGTAACTGACTCACAAGGAATCTCTACACTACAAACCAACCTTGGACATTCTACATTCCAGTGATGTAATGCTGGAATGTAGTAAACATGAGATCACCACACAATTACAAGCACAGTGGGTCAGCACTAACAACTCGTCGCCATTGTAAAGAAGCGAGGGAGTCGTGAAGTATATAAAACAAGGTTATTTATTTTTAGTGCCAAATTACAGACCCACTGGTGCAAGAGTAAAGGACGTCCTGCTCCAGTAAACTCCAACCGCTTCTGTCCCAGTAAAACAATCACAGTTACATCATAGAATTCCACCCACATCACTGAACTCCAAATGACATAGGAACAATTCTATGTTACATCACAAGAAACATGTAAATGGTAAAACACTGAATGAAATAACAAATAGTGTAAAGCTTACCACACAAAGCCTTTCGCGGCGGCACTTCCGGTCCACACGTAGGAGACGTCATAGTATTACGTCAAAGCAAGGGCCTCAGCAAGCTGGGTTTAGAATGCCTGTGCACGTGCACCCTTTGTGTGCATTCTTTCTGACTGCGAATGCACAGTGAAATGAAATGGAAGAGTAACAAGTCAGTCTTGAACCTTACTCTGCGAGGCCATGGGTTGAGCTCCCTTTTCCTGTAGGTGCCTGTCAAGTCTTTTTTTGCTTTTCTCCGACTGAGGTGAGGAATTTCGAATGGCGTAGAGAAAAAGTGAAATGGAAGCTTGGAAGATGGCGTGAAACTAAGTGTCAGATTCATATTTGCTGTTATAGCACCAACTAACTACAACAGTCTTGTAGTTTTTATTGAATTAAGTTTTGAAATATACAGGCCTTTTTTTCCGATGGATGTTTCTGGAGAGAGTGGAAGCACCCGAACAGAATCATTATGCCTCGGTTTATGTCCGAGCTCTCCCTTTTCGAGGACATGGAGAAGAAATATCCTGATTCAGTGGCAACAGTGATTCAGTGGTGGTCACCCTAATAGCTCGTACTTCCATGGCAGAAGAAAAGACGATAAAGGACCCTACAGACAAAAAGACAGATTCGCCATTAAAGAAGGCCTATGTTGGCGCCAAACTAACTAGACTTTAGAAAACATCCCATCTCTCCAAACAAAGTATAAAGATGGCATGGTACAAGAGGAAAATGTGGGTGGTGAAGCAGTGGTGGCTGGTGACATTTGAAAGTGGTGGGGCGTAAAATTATTGGCATACTGCACCGCAGCGAGCGAGCGTAGCTTGCGAGCCCGAATAACCTAAGGGGGTTGGGGGTTCTCCCCGAGAAAATTTGAAAAAGAGTGGACAAATGGTGCATTTTCAAGCAAATTTGAGAAAGCAGGAAGGTTAATAAAGCAATTGTGAAAGTGCAGTTATTACATTAATAAAGAGATGTCATATAACATAGGTAGCTGCTTATTCAAGCTTTCTCTCACCCCATAGTCCAGCAGGGTCTTGATACAAGACAGATAAGAGAAAAAGCAGTGTGGTCCTCGACCAGGAAGACACTCATATTTCGTTGGTAAGAAGTCAAAAGATTGGTCAAATTGAAAACCTGAAATGCAATATGCAATCAAACAATTTGCAAGTACATCTCATCTATGTTCAACAAGCCATGTTTTACCCATGATTGGAATTGTGAATCACCAAATAAACTGAGCCACTGCAATCAAAAGCAGAGGGCCTCCTCAAAAAGTATGCCCTTAAGAGAGTTCTCTCATCTCATGTCCTCTCTATATTTTCTCTGGAAGTTGAAAACTCATCACATTCTACTGCACAAAGCTGAACCCTTCTGCATATTCCAACACCAGAACTCATTCTTGGCCATTTAGTTTGGAGCCATTCATACCAGGAATACAGAAAATACCTTTAAATAGAGTAGAAGGTATTCCAAAACAAGGAGTGCTGAAATGTTGGTTAAGATAAGATGTACACACTAAGTACTATGGCCAAGAGCACGTAATGTTCAGTCAACAATAGGCTTAGAAAAAACCAACCTTTCTGAGAGCACCTACAGTCAAGATCCTTCACCTGAGACTATGTGTTCCCAAAGATGTAGTGATATGTAAACAGTTGTAGCTAGACTTAAGGCCTACTAACTGATGTACAAGGTGAAGGATCTTGACTGTAGGTGCTCTCAGAATGGTTGGTTACAATCCCAATCTTTAGAAAATCAGCGTGGATGAGCGTTTGCAACATGGATGACGGGAAGAGAACACTGCAAACATTTTCAACTACGCAAGAAAAGCCACAAGGTGGCGCTCGTGATGTCTAGTTACACACAATGTTTAAATCACCTACACAAGAGAAATGTTTCACCAGTTTCCCATATCTTGGTGAACACGTAATGTAGCGTATTCACCATTAATCACAATGCCACGTTCCCTAAAATGCACAAGAGGCAGTGTTTCTGCGTCAACATAATTTCTGCTATTTTAATGGTGCATTGTTGTAGAGTGTGTATCACACCTTTGTCGGTCGCAAAATACTCTCCAGTCAAAATAAAACTATTACGCGAGGAAGTAACTATTCTTATATTGCACAAAACCGAGGGAGATATTAAGCCAATACAGAAAATACTATGGGCTTTGCAGGCCAAATAGAACAAAAAATACACCTGGACGTTAGGTCTTTCATGAAAGTACGACGACAAGTAAATGAAGGTTACTTTTATGTCCCAGTGTTCGAATCTATTTCTCTGTCCGAAATGCAGTGTCTGCCTGCCCCAATGTTGGTGTCTCTTTGTCTAAGTGTCTGGGTCTCCCACCTCGACTGTCTCTGCCTGTTTTCCTTTCCATGTTTCAGTGTAGGCCTCAGTTTTGGGGTCTCCCTAAGTTACCACACTTCCCACTCCCATTGTCTTTGCCTGTCTCCCTGTCACAGTGTCAATTTCTATATGTTCCACTGTCGGTGTCTCAGTGTCCGTGTCTCTTTCCCATCCTGGTTTCAGTGTGTGTCTGTCCCATGGTTCGACGTCTCTGTGTCTGCCATCCATGTTCAAATGTTCACCTCCCTGTGTCTCGGTTTCCCTGGTTAAATCAAGTGACCAGCAATCACGGGTAACTATCCGGAGTCTTTGGTGAGTCTTTGGTGGGAGATTTAATAGATTTGTGTCAGTGGTCTCGTGAGTTGAACCTACTATGCAGAGATGTTCCAGAGTCTTCAGACATAGTATAGAACATAAATTACAAAAAATAAAAATGATATGAAATCAGCTTCCCGCCAAATTCACGTGCCTTCTCTACACACACAACCGTGACATGACCCTAACTCACCAGGAAAGACAAAAGAGGACACAACACTCATAACACTCACCCTCTTTTCCAGAATTGTCCAATCCTGAAGTATTGAAAAATACTTCCTGCACACCTCTGCTCCTCTGTGAAGTTCTTCTAAAGTTATTTGTAATCAAAATCTCAATACCTAAAAGAATCAAGTGCAAGCAACTGCGCTCAATTCACTCTCCATATGAGGCATCCCAGCCTGAGCCGCTTCAATGATCTCCTTCAGTGCTATAATGAGGCAGACAGTTTAAAGGCTAGCCCAGAAAAACACACACACACACCCCTGCTCCATGGTAGGATCCCGATGCAATGAAACATGCGATCTAATCAGCTCTGGGCCTTGAAGTAACTATCAACAGATCCTCAGACTGTCTATTACTGACCAGTATCACTACCTACTGTGCTACATGCTATCTATCCACTAATATTGTTTGGTACCCCTCAGGCATGTGAAGCATTACATAAATGTGATTACATTGGGGTGTGAACGATTAACTTCCTCAGACATGCATGCACTGATCATCTCAGCGGTGCTATCATACTTACTTTTCACTTTCAAAACGAGAAGAATCTGTCATGCTTTCATTTCATTTCCTGTCAGGCTTACTAAATAAAAATAAACGCTTTCCAAACGTCTTGCGAAAAGCAGCACACAAGAAAGTTATTCGTCTTACGGGGTTCACATGTCTTATTAGCAGGATAACCTCATGGCACTCAGTTCACTACGGAAATGAATAATACATGCATTTGCAATCTATATTGATTTTGCATGCGAGTCCAGGAAAAATAAATAAAGCAAGTAAGAGGAAATGCACCTGCCCCATGTGCTGAACAAATAATAAATGATGTGACCACATTTATAATCATAAGGCTTGTTGGCCTTCGTCCACGAGGTTTCAACCTCCGCTTGAGGAGCCCCGTGAATTAGTGGCTACTCATTAACCTGTGCTGCCATAATTGCAGCAATCACCGTCCGCCCACAGAGGGCACAGATCATACATAAGCAAGGAGTCAGGTCAGCACCTAAACCCACGAAAGGTTCTGCCACTGGACCTCAGTTCTAACATGCATTAAGTGCGGCTATTCAGGCATTGGGACTCACGCACGGCTCCGCCTATGCACTGCATTTCTGATACATCTTTCTCTGCTACTGAAACACTAAGATTCGCTTAGAGCTCTTCTGATGCAACTCGTTTCTAATGTGCAGGGCTTTCAGCTATTTCACCACCAGGACCCCCAGCCAGCTTTTCCAATGTACCCTATGTCGTCCTCAGATGCCTCAACTATGCGAATGTAGCCCCCTGACTCTTCCACTGTGTCCGTCCAGTGATTCAATCCTTGCAGCATGCCCATGTAGCGCGCTCTTTCGTTTCTACAGCACTGGATGAGCTTCTCTCTTGCGCAGGTCTATGCCCTAGCTTCAGATGCTTCGATTATGTAATTGTAGCACCACAGATCCTTCCAGTGTCTCTCTGTAGCTCCTTAAAGCCTTCCACTATGTCCGTGTAGCGCCTCTTTAGAGTCTGCAGCGCTCACTGAGCTCCTCCTATTGCACGGGTCTGTGGGCCTCTGTCCAGTGTAGGCTCAGATGCTTCAACCATGTGAATATTGCACCTGTGACTTTTCCATTGTGTCTGTCAAGCGCCTTAAAACCCTCCACTATGTCCGTGTAGCGCCTCTTTAGATTCTGCAACGCCCACTGAGCTCCTGTAATTGCGCGGGTCTGTGTCTTTGACTGAAACGTCATTATGTGATTGTAGCACCTCGGGTCCCTCCATTGTGTCTGCCCAGTGCCTTAAAGTCTTCCACCATGCCTGTGTAGCGCCTCGTCACTCTTTGCAGCGCTCCCTGAGCTCCTCTCACTGTGCAGGGCTTGCTAGTTGCGTTGAACTCCCCTCGATGTACACATTAACCTTTCTTATGCTTCCATACATTGGGCCCTGATTACGAGAACCCCCCTTCGCTTTCCTCTTCTCTCTGATTTCCCACCAAGACTGAAAATATTTGTTTTCGTAATTTTTAGCCTTCCTTCGAGCCAGGGATGGCTGGTAGCACTTAACAGCCCGAGGGCCCGTGTGACCCCACTCATTCTGACGCGCACTATTGAAATAGCAGAGTGTTGCACGGCAGAATGAGGTGCATTGGAAACACAGCTCTGCCGATGCACCTCACGTATGTGTCGCACTCTGTGCTAATGCGGCGCTATGGCCCACCGAGAGCTCTGCCGATGCACCTCACATATGATGTGTAGCACTCTGTGCTAATGCGGCGCTATGGCCCACCGAGAGCTCTGCCGATGCACCTCACATATGATGTGTGCACTCTGTGCTAATGCGGCGCTATGGCACACCGAGAGCTCTGCCGATGCACCTCATTTATGATGCGTAGCTCTATGTTCCTAGAAAGCTCTTCCGATGCACACTGAGAGCCACACATCTCCGCAAGTGACTAGAACTCTTAACCCCAGCATTGCTCGCCGGAAGGGGCAAATGTAATGGTAACGCACAAGGCTGTCTCTGTCCCACCTGTTTGTGTTTGGGGAGCACTAATGTCTTCCCCACAGAGAGGCACGTTCTCTGGCAGTCGGACTAGAGTCAGGAATGACTTGTAGGCTAATCATTTCACTCAGAAAGCAGACATTTTCTCTAGCGCAGAAAGTCACAGTACAGACCATTTGTAGACCAAGTTAAATTCGGCTTAACTGTGTCAGGATGTCCAGCTTCCTATATCCTGGCTATTATTCCACCATTGTGTAGGGCAAACTTCTAATTTCCATTACTCTTAGGTGTTGTCCCATTCTCCGACCTGCAGACACTGGTCCAGAGCCATGAACATTTTGCTTAAGTTGGTGTAACCTACTGTAGTAGTACTCTTGTATTCCTCGAACGAGTGAACTGGGCTGATTTCTGAAAATCTGACAGAAGCACAGTACTACTGCGTAAGTCGAGGCAAAATGTTTGTGAATCAAACATGATGCGTCTGACTGGTCACTCTAATCAGGCCGCTTTCAGCTATTGACTGTCTGCTTCCTGTAGGCTATGAGGGTGAGATGGTGACTGCATAACTTCATTTCAGCATTTCTACAAATCGAGTAAAATACCACACAGTTCCACTCTGTTCTGACCGGGCTGAGCCCAATGCAACAATGCAAACAGGAGCAGAACATCACACTTATTTGTGTGTTTTACTAAGGTATTTGTGCGCTGTATAGAAAACTGTAGTTACTTCGCGGCCCGCGGGGGTGGGGTGTCGCGGGGGGAGGGGGGCGGGGGGAGTTTTAAAATTAAAGAAAAATCCTACCTGAGCAGGTCCGCGCCGCCTCGGGTCCGTTGGCGTGGGCGCCTACAGGAACGGAACAGCCGGACTCCCGCATCACTGCTGGCAAGTGGGTGGCAACCCCTCTCAGCCAATCCTGGCGCTGCCAGCAGCGCCAGGATTGACTTAGGGCACGGTTACTCTCCGCCCGCCTGCCCATTAGGAGACCTTCAGACTCTGAAGGGGGTGGGCGGTCCGACGTCATGCTGACTGACATGAGATTGTCAGACAGTTCTCCCTCGGCATCTCTTAAGTTCAGAGACGCCGAGGGAGCTGCGGGCGGGGGGGCAACGCTCCAACGCCCCAATGGACGCACCGCCCCAGAAGGACCAAAGAGGAGTGAGTGACTGGAGTGGGACGTAGCGTAGAATGGAAGGTGCCACGGAGTGTGGCATGGGGAGATACTGGGGTGCAGAGGATTAGGATGAAGAAGCAGCTCTGCTCAATTGGTATTGGTGGGTGACAGAGAAACACTAAGCAACAGTGTTCGTCGTTGGAGAGAGAAAAAGGAGTGGATAGGGAGTTAAGAGTGGGAGAGTATTGCTGCTGCTCGAGATTGATACTTAGCCATGGGTGTGGGGATGGTGGAGAGAGACTAGCTGCATGAACGGGAAGAGTCGGACACACACAAGGGGCAAGGGGGTGTAAAAGTCAAATGATGGTAAAGCTTGCAAAAATAAGCATTTGCAAAGCAACAGGTCTCGCATTTACGAGAGTTTGATCTAATGGCATTTTAAATGACAATGCCTTTTAGTTATGTGTTGTTTTTAAAACAGATATATAAAAGGCATTCACATTTACAATGCCAATAGCTTAAACTCTTGCAAATGCGAGACCTATTGCATTGCAAATACCGTTGGCGCTCGTGCTTTAAAAAAAACATTAGGAGAGAGTGTGTTCTGCCTGCAACAGCAGGACAAAGCTATTTGAGAAAATAGTGCTCGGAAGCTGTAATTAAAGCCTACTGAGTAACAACACACATGACGGGGTGTTGCCATGGGAGGTTACGAAATAAGACAAGGCGGTACTAAGGAGGAACCTCTAAGCCTATTGACAAATGAACAGCCACAGTTTACAGTGGACAATTGTAGGAAAGTAGGATCTGCTTCTGATGGTTACCCCCACTTTTTGCTTGATGTGATGCTGTTTTTGACTAGTCTGACTGCAGTCTTTCTGCTTTTTCCTAAAACTGTTGTGTATGTACTTAGGTACACCCCAGATTGGATACTGGGGTACCCTTGTCAGTCCCTAGTATATGGTACCCATGTACCCAGGGCATAGGTACCCCAGAGGTCTCCCATGGGCTGCAGCATGTATTATGCCACCCATGAGAGACCATTCAAAATGAAACTACAGGCCTGACATTGCAGCCTGTGTAAGTTGGTTCATGCACCACTTACGAAAGATATAGGTTTACTTTATCTAAGGGTCACTGCACTTAAAACCTATAAGTCACCCCGGTAGCAGGCCTTTACAATCCTGAGGGCAGGGTGCTTGGGTACCCCTGCTTGAGCATGACACCCCTGCAGCCTATGGAGTCCATTCTCTCGGGTTGTCAGTGAAGCAGCCTTATACTAATATAGAGGGGCATTACGTGACCGCGCGATGACCATCTCGAAAACGGCTGCAACGAACCCTATCATGTTTGGTGTCAAACATGTTGGAATCATACCCCCACACCGTTACCAGTGTGGGAGGTATGATTCCACCCACCGGGAGAGCCCTCCGTTAGGCTCTCAGTGTTCCCGGTACCAGCCTTCTAGTCCCGGACAGCACAAAATGGTTGCTGCCGACCAGAGACACATTTCTGCCCTCCTGCTGCCGAGCCAAGCTCGAGCAGTGGAAGGCAGAACAATAGGCATCCTGTCACAGAGAGGTGTGACCACCTCCCAGACTGGATTTAGTGTATTAGCACTGGGTGGGTGCTCTTGCCAGCGCCTGAAAGTCTGCATGAGGGGCAGATTTGGTGTCCATGTGCATAGTCCAATACAAACCAGTCCTGGGAGCCGTTGGCTCCCGCTCTGGTGCGAAACTGGACAAAGCACATTGGAGTAACCTACGCCTTGTCAGGAGGGTCCCCTGAATCCTTCCAACCCTCTCCTTAGGGTACTTAAGGGCTTACCTGGGTGTAAGTCCCTAGATTCGTCATGGGCAAGATTCAGAACTGAAACCACTGCACTTCTACCGTCTGGGCACTCTGGACTTCGTTTGGGCCTGACTTCGTCTCCCTTTCAGTCAGCTGCCTCGTCTGTGCCTGTGCACCATACAGGATCCGTGCAGGACCTGTGGAGCATCCAAGACCCTTGAAGATAATCTCCCTTGGAGTGAAGGAGTCACTCCCCTGCATTCGCAGGCACCACAACACTGCTGACCGGTCTGCTTATCCCGAGCTCCTATGGACTCCGAAGGGTTCAACAACACAGGAGGTGGGTTTCTACGTCCCTCGAGGCCAGAGCTGCACTCTCACCCAGTTTGAGGCCAGAATCCCTTGTGGGGGCTGCAATACCCGAACCCCTGTGCACTGCATACTTTTGAAAGTGCAAATGCTTGTTGGCAATTCTGCAGCATGTGCATTGGGCTCCAAGTAGCCCCAACCTCTGGCAACTTCTCCTGCAAAGTTCTTCAACCACATCGCACTGTGTGCTCCGTGGGCTGTTGTTTTGTAAAGCTGCACGAGGTCCTCCTGCAACTCCAGTGTCTTCAACTTGTGGGTCCTGTGGAGGGTCAACTACGTCTTCTTTGGGCTCCCCTGATTGCTCTGGGCTTGCCCTGACTCCCCTGCTTGTAGTGAGTCTCCTGGACCTTGCTGGTCCTCTTCCTGCAACTTCTTGACTTCCTGCGTGGGTTGCTTTTGACAAGGTTGTTGGTGCTCCCACCAGACACCGATCCCTCAGCACTCGACATCCTTCATGGGACAGCTCGTATCCGGCTCCTGGTCATCCTCAGCATCGCCTGGTCCCCACAGCTGCAGAGTCAAGGTCATCGACATCTATCCTGAAGCACCTGACATCGGTGGGCATTCGTCTACCGAGCCCCTGGTCACTCTCAAGTGACCCAGACTCTGTCCCCTCTGCTTTCAGTTACTCTTCATCAAGAATCCACGTTTGGATTCCCACGGACCCCTTCTCTTCCATCAGTGGCACTTTCCTGAAGTCCTCCATTGGGTTCGCCGGCGGTTTCCGACACCACTTCACACCTATGCACCCGGCTCCCCTGGGATAGGTAACTTGGGTACCACGGTATCCACGGGTGGGGTGGCTCTCCAACCTTCTGTCTTCCATGGGGTTTCCTCAGGGTCCACTGGGAAGCGTCCCTAATCTTTAAAAATCCAACCGCGACTTACACGTAGAGTTCTACGGAGCCCGCGGTTGTGTTCTCACACTGCACGCGCTCTCCGTGTGGTCCCTGTCTACTTACCTTGGGTGGTTCCTTGGGTCCCCAGCGATTCTATAACCTCTCGACATTGTCCTGACTCGAGTCGTGGTTCTTATACCAATTTCTTAGTATATAGTTTGGTCCCCCCTGGGGCCCACTGTGTATTAGTGCTATTTACTGTGATTTCTTTGCTATAGTATTGTGTGCTTTGTGTATATGTCCGTGTGGGAGATACTGGAACATAATAAAGAATATTATATAATAAATACATATTTTTTATAAATACCTTGTGTGGTTCCTTTTCATTTAATCTATACTATAAGATTGCATTCTAGTAAAACAAGCTGCTTTACACTCCTTCAAGACTAAGCCTGAAGGCTGCTCTCCACAGCTACCACTTGGATAGCTTTCTAAGGTTGTCTGAGACCTCCTAAATCACCATAAGGGTTGTCTGGACTGGTGTAAGGCGCTCACTCACATTAGTGGACATCATATACCAGGCCAGCCTCTCACAACAATGACACAAGCCAGTGAAAAATATGGGCGGAGAGTGGGCGAAGCTTCAAGTCCCTACTTGAATACAGCATGCCTCGCAGAGTAGCGCATGCGCTGTCCAGACTCGACCTAAAAATAGTTCCCTCATGTCAGCAGTGGAAGGATGTAACTTATCCAATCAAAAGCATAGTGTACCGTTAATCGTTCATGGTTGGACACACACAAGATCAGGGAGGGAAAACGGTCAAATCAAAAGCAAACACCTGAGCTAGACAATAAAGCCATCCAATCATGAGCAGGGGGGCAACTTTGGGCCCAGTGAAAGGATTTGATATGTATTGGAAACAGTAGGTCTTGCCTAAAGCTGTCTGTACCTGAGATCTAAAAATGGCTCAATGGAACAGGAGCTGGACTAAGCAACAGTTTTAAAAAGCTTTGCACTGGTGCAAATAACAGGTCAAAACTAGTTACACTATTTTGTTACTTGTGTGACATGGAACGGAGTAAACACATTAGAGGTGGGCAAGCTAGCAAATTGACCAGGCGAGTTTAGTCTGGGGGAGTCAGAGCAGGAGCCAAGCCATCAGAAGATTTGGCAGAAAATGTGGCAAGTAAATACCACAGCAAACGTCAAGCATATACATGATAAATTCTATTCCAAATTTCAAATAGGTTATTTCTTGAACACTATTGTTTTGCTTTAGTGCATTACATTACATCACTGTCTTTGACAGCTGTTAAAAGTTATCCTTTTACACAATAATGTTTCTCCACCGCCATGTCCTAATTACACTGCCATGAGTGATCCAAGAGCTTCCTGTGAGCTGTATGCATGGCTAATATTGTTAATGAATCTGAAGCAACATTATTCTCTACCAAACCACACGTCCTGAAAGGAACACCTTCAGAGTTTGTTAGATTTGACATTCAATCAGAATGAGGCACAGTGACGTAAAATGATTTGCCTAGTATCACACAGTTTGATTAAGCACCAGAGGAGGCAAGCACCGAGGGAGAGGAGGCAGCATGGCCTGCGACTGGCTGACTTAGCATTTGTAGTTCTAGCGAGACTGAGGGAGCAAGGTAAGTGAGCACTGTTGCTGTTTCCATGAAGTGGCTTTGTTGTGTGTTAACTTTTTTCTTTTACGTTTTGGGTTGTCTCAAGGGCTTGGGGAACATCTCTCAGATTGTGTGGTGCCACATTACAGTAATTTGTCTGTCCTATCAATGTGAAGTCTACTTAAGGCCTTGAATTAGGGGCTGACAGGACAATTCAACCCCACTCCATACCACATAATTACATCCTACATAATTCAGCTCCACATAATCCAGCACAATCCCACACAGTTAATTGCCTCGCAATTCCACAACACACAAATCCACACCACATAATTCCACTACAGACAACCCATTTCGACATCTCCCAATTCCATGCCACACAATTCAACTCCACACAATTTCACAACATTCCAATCCATGCCACATAATTTCAATCCAACAAATTGAACTCCACAAATTTCAACTCTGATCCATGCCCCATAATTAGACTTCTCATAATACCACTACACGCAACATAATTACACTCCACTCCACTTCTGTCCACATAATTAAACTCCACACACCACAAATAACCTCCAGATAATTCCACAACATATAATTCCACATCATGCTGCTTAATTTCACTCCACTCACATAATTACACTCCACATATATCTACTTAGCTTCAAAACACATTATTACACTTCACAAAATTCAGCCCCCCACCATGCCACATAGTTGCACTGCACATAATTACACTCCACACATGCCACATAATTCCAAACACCACATAATTCAACACCACACAATATAATTACACTCCACATAATTACACTCCACACAATTCCACATAATTGCACTCCACAGAAATCCTCTCCACGCCACATAGCAACACTCCACATAACTACACTCCCCACCCGGCCACATATTTCCATTCAACATAATTCCACTCAATGCCACATTCCATGCCACAGAATTCAAACCCATATAATTCCACTCCACACCACAGAATTCCACAAGACAACTGATAATACCACTACACAGCACATACATCCAATCCACACCACAGAATTCCGCATCATGCCACATAATTGAACACCACCCCACATAATTCCACTCCACGACATGACTTACAATACCACTCCACATAATTCCACTCCATGACACACAGTCTCACTCCACATAATTCCACTACACTCAATACCACATAATTACGACCCACATAATTCCACTGCACACCATGCCACATAATTCCACTCAACGCCACACAGTTCAAAGTCACAAAAATCCACGCAATACAATTCCATGCAACACAATTCCCCAATAAACAATTCTACTCCAGCCCACATAATTCCTCTCCACAGCACATAATTGCAGTCCACACTATATAATTCAATATCATGCCACATGTTCCACTCCACGTCACACAATGCCACTCCACATAAATCCAAATCATGCAACATAATTACACTTTACAGAATTCCACTTCGCACCATGCCACATATTTACACTACACATATTATAACTCCTAACCACATACATCCACTCCACTCCAAAACATATGGCTAAAAGCCAGCGACATTCATAACGCCAAAAGCTCTCGGATTGCTGAGACCTATTTGCTTTGCCAGTGCTTGTTATTCACTGCATTTGCACTTCATATTTGTAATTGTAAATTATAGCTGGTGTGGGTGTTGTACATGGCATCTCGACAAGTTGAATAAAAGTACACTTCAGGTTCCTGCATGGTTTTATTTGTACTTAATATGTTACTTTTGGTTAGATGTCACTTATGACTTGTGAACAAAGCAGTAGTGGAGCTGAGTGGTACTGGCTAAAATGTAGCTTATATCATCATCTGAATGCAATTTTTTGCTTAGCCGGTGTACATTCAAGCTCTAGCCTATAAGTTTGGTACTGCTTCACTGACTATTAGTATTTTTAATCGTTGCCATTTAAATCTGTGTGATCAGTGAAAGAAGACAAGAAGCTTTGAGAGGAACAGAAAGATTAGTTGTTGTACTTTGGAATGCACCTGGAGCTGCAGCAGTGACGGAGAACACTTAACATGCCAAAACAAGGAGATTCAAGGAACACACACACACAACAATGAGATCACAGTGGGTACAGCAGCCCATTTGAATTGCAGCAACCATAGGAAACGTGAATTAAAATAGTGGGGATAGGGTCTTGTCCCCACTGTTTGTCAGCTGATACACAGAGATAATGCATTTAGGACTCACTGATGATCTGCCACTGCTTGAAGAGCCCCAGAGAGACTATGGCTTCAATTATGACTTTGGTGTTAAAAACTGCCCATCCCCATCATCTGGTAAATACCAATTCTGTGGGGATTGGTATATAGCATGTGCGCTCAATTACACCTACTACAAGCATTTTCCACCAGTTGCTCGCCATCCGGAATCGAAGTTTAGCAGGTGCAGAAAAAAACAAATGTTATTTGTCACACCCAGCAAATACCTTGCATGCACAATGTACAGGTTGCGATAAATAGCGCAGCTCACCAGTAGGTGACCCTTTTCAGGCGAGGAAAGCCTCTGGAGCAACCAGAACACCTGAAGACCAGAAAGAGCCCCAAAAGCAGAAAGATGGATTTGTGGACACCTCAGAGTACTCTTACACCTTTTTCCCGTATGGAAGTACATGAGTGGCTATCTTGTTGTAAGATCCATTACTATCCTCTTAAACTACTCAGTGTCTCTAGCAGATACCATCTGAAAGCTTCCATTATGCACCCCATCAAGTTTAGGCGTACAGATTCATAGATACTGAGTTGGAGGTCTTGGCTGAGCAGGTAGTAATGCACGACACCTCGTACTGGCCATGTCATGCTAAACGCGCCACCAAAAACCAAAACAGGCTTGCTTAAGGGCATAACAGACAAAATCAGTGTGGTAGCTACAAATTGTCATAATGTCAGGATGTGAAAAGGAGATTCACAATGTAAAAAGGAGGGAACCTAAGATACTTGAAAAGCACAGATGTGACACCATGGCGGTAGGTGGTGTTTTTCCACAGCAGTCAAAGCAGAAAAGGGGGATTTAGCATCCTTGATATGTAAAGAGTGGAAGTCATCAGTGTTGGTGTCGAGGATGGAGGGAGCCTAGGTAGGAGACATGCCTTCATCATTGGTGGTGTTGCTGAATGTGTGCATACAAATTGTAAATGCCTTTTAGGGTCATGTGATGTGATGCCTCAGTAGAGATCACTGTAAGTCCACTCGGGTGAGGCCAAGGGAACTGTTGTAGGGACTGTGACTGATAACGAGGTTAGAGCCTGATGTGGAGTGCCTATAGGGGCTGTC
The DNA here is from genome assembly GCA_963921515.1 of Calotriton arnoldi. Lineage (NCBI taxonomy): Eukaryota > Metazoa > Chordata > Amphibia > Caudata > Salamandridae > Calotriton > Calotriton arnoldi. The sequence goes on from CAWUFW010013201.1 coordinate 454,680, forward strand.
TAACAAAAGGGATACTTGTGAACTTATTTGTCCCTGCATCTGTGTTACCTGACTAGCCAGTGCAGCTGCTTCTAAACAGACAACAGCTAAATCTTACTGTATGGCTGCCAGCATTTTGCACCGATCATCTGTTGAGGACATCTTGTTAGTACTGCTCGGAAGGAAGTTTCTTTTGTGTAGGCTTGCAATTTTGACAGGAGCCAAGTTCCTCAGGAGCAGTATCCGCAATATCCCACCTTCCAAGAGCACCAACTCAGTTTATGATCATCACCAGAGGTGGAGAGTGGCCCTATGAAGGAAGAGGTTTAGGGAGGGCACTGCGGGGCGGGAGACTTGGAACGAGAATATGCACACTATCAGCAATGGTAGTTAAGGTTCTCCTTCTCACCCTAGCATTTGTTAAGATTTATCTTAGGGAGTTTAGATATAACCTCCTTCCCTGAAAAGAAAAATTAATTCCGGACTTTTAGTATTGATCACACTTGTCTTTAATTGAGTTCTTGCATTGTATGTAACACCAGAAACTGCTATGAAAAGTCTTAAAGAATATGAGTCAAATGTGTCTTTAGATAACACCAAATTTCACATGTTCAATCTTCAATACTAATAGGCAAATATCAGGGCGTATTTTAGTTCTTGGATAATCCAGTTTCTTCCTTTATAATTTAAGGACTTTCTCAATTAGTTCTATAATTTATGTGGTTTACATTGCCTTATCGCATTGCAGGCAAGGGGAATGCTCTGAGATCCACTGACCCACGTTGTAGGTGACATCATTCACTCAGGAGCTTCCTCCAGGGTGCCGGATCCTTCTCAGCCGCTCGCCGCCTTGAGTCTCATGCGGCTTGCTTATATAGGAATGATAGATTTAAAATGGCTGCCGAGATTTCGGTGAGTCTCGCAAGGCTTTGCTATTGCAGTCCTGTCTCGCGAGATCTTACCCGGCTCTCTGATACCTTGGAAGACATGCTAAAAAAAGAGAAGTTGTTTCTGCAAATAAGAAACTATCCTTGCGTATTACTTACACTGTATACATCGTCATAATTATTATTCATACATGTTTCGTCATGGGATACTGATATCCCGCGTTCACCCTCCTTTACATCACCCACTGTTCGTCAAGGGCGCAGGAAGACAGCACCAAGCAGGTCAAAAAGACAGCAGGATCTGTATTTCCTTGGTAACTATTTATTATTTTTTGAGAATTTTTTCAAAACTCAGCAAAGTGCTAGTGCATACATGAGAAAGCAGACCAACAATGCGTTTCGGCCAACGGCCTTTGTCGGGGTCATAGAGTGTGCTGTGCATAGCGTCTTTAAATAGGGACTAAACGTCCCACCCATCACCATTAAAACCAGAAATTTAAAGGAACATGTATAATTTCACTTGTAATTATCTACAAGGCTGGTGTTACAATAGTACAGGACACTATTTGTGTAGGAAACCCCCATCACAAAGTTGAAAGATTACACATCACAATTTTGGTAAAGTACTCAAAAGCATGTATTTTGAGATGTGTAATACTAAACATGTTGCGAACATTATCACTATGTTAGAATCTATTCAAGCTGAGTGTCCTATATTCCTAAATCATGGTAAAGTACCCCATGCTTGAAGTCACTAGTATATCAACATTTCTCCAGGATATATTAAACTGATAATATTGTATTTGATAAAGTATCTAATCTCCGGAGAACAATTAACAAGACATAATATGACTTATAGCGAACACAACCACAAGTGATGTATATTAAGTTGACAATTTCCATTGCCCATGTCAGATCGTTAGTTTTTTACAAAGCTCTATTACACAATACTAACATCCACTCCTCAATGCTCTTTCTCAAAAGGTTTTAAGTCGAATAGCAACATAAATATACGAAAAGGGAGGTCAAAAAATACTTAATTCAGATGACATTGAAACTGGAATACTTCTAAGACATGATATAAAATCCAAAAGTGCCTTGTGCCAGGTTAGTAACAGAAAGAAGGGGGACTATTGAAGCACTGATATTTTCAATGATCTCTAGAGCAGAGGGACAAGGTATTGGAGTGCATAAAGCTAGGTTGAATAAGGCTTATAGTCAAATCATACCTACTTGTTCTAAATGCAGAGTATTACGGTGCATGGTCTTAAACTTCAAAACAGAATGGTCATAAATACTCACTCTGAGTGTTACATAGAGGCACTTAATATGGTTCCAAAAATCAAGGAATATTACAAATATTAAAAATATTAAAAATATTAGAATATTAGCAATATTGAAAATATTGTTGTCATCATTGACTTAATTAAGGTGCATGGTGCTAAGTTAGTCAAAGGCTTAAACAATCTTATTCGCATTTGTCTCTTATATAAGCAGTTATTTGTTATATAACCGCCCAGATATATTATACAATCCAGGCATGTTAAAGTGCACCGTGCTCCATAACTTTTGTATCAGAACCATATACTCTATAGCCTCAAGGGGAATACTAAAGTGCACCGTGCTCTTAACGTATAGAGACTAATAAATTGCTTGCTCTCCCGTTTGTATCCTAAAAATCTCCCAGAGTCAGAAAATATCAAATAGTAAAGTGCTATGTTTTACAGAAATGCCTGGAGTTTTAAAGTGCATAGTGCTCCACTCAAAGTGCTTATGAATATTTTGTAAACAAACTACTGTTGTAATTTCATCAACTTTAAATCTCCCAGAAGAGCCTATATTCACTAAAGTGCAAAGTGCTGGATTAATATCCGAAAATGTTAAAATGCAAAATGACAAGATTGTAAAGACTTGGTAGACATCACATTCTGGACTAAAATATAATTGTAATCTAAGGTTACTTATGTATAAGAGGAAATGCCACCCAAATACTATCTCTGAAACAACCTACAGGTATCATGAAGTGCTGTACGTTTTGGATTATGAGCTCAAAGAAAATTATGTAATTCAGTATCCATATTCAGTCCCCACGGTATTTCTGTACCAATGGTTATGATCCATCTGGACTCTGCTTTTCTTAACTGGAGCTCACGGTCAGCTCCTCTTATTTTCCAAGGCATATGTTCAATCCCATAAAATGACATTTTGCTCAAATCTCCTTCATGGTCCTTCCAAATATGTTTTGCCATGGCATATGTAAAGTCTTTATTGTTCACGGCTCTTATATGCTGTAAAATTCATAGTTTTAATTTATTTATGGTACTACCGATGTACTTCTTTCCACACTGCCATTCCAAGATGTAGACCACATGTGTTGTCTCACATGAGATTCTTTCTCTTATTTTTCTTTTCTCACCTGTGAAGGTTTCTATATCTTGATGGTTACAACCAAAAGGGCAGGCCTTACATTTATGACATTTATAAAACGCACTAGTTCTCAACCAGTTGCCACCAGTGTCTCTTGCTTTTGATTTTTCAAAGTAGCTATGTGTTAGAATATGACCCAAGGATGGTGTTTTCCTATACGTAATATTGATATGGTCTTGTGTACACAATCTTAATTTTTCATCTGGTCTCAATATCTTCCAAAATTGTTGTAGAGTGTTTCTAACTGAGCCACTTGAGGTGTTGAACTGTGTTATGAATCTTAGATCATCTTTTTTCTCATCTCTCTGTTAGTTTTTTAGGATATAGCAGATCTTCCCTCTTTTAGTTCATCGCTCGTGACTTAGCCCTGTCTAGGACCACTGTAGGATATCCCCTTTTCACAAATCTGGCATACATTGTGTCCAATTGAGATCTAAACTCTTCTTCTGAGCAATTTCTCTGTGCTCGTAAAAATTCACCATACGAGACACTCCACTTTAAAGATTTGGGATGAGCGCTGTTGGCTACGAGGATACTATTACAGGCTGTTGGTTTGCGATATGGAGTAGTACAGATCTTATTATTCCCAATATATACTCGTGTATCCAAATAGTCAATTTCCTGTTGACTCATAGTGAAAGTGAATTGCAGATGGAAAACATTCTCATTAAGGGATTTTAAAAAGAGTTCCAATTCTTTCACAGCTCCTTCTCAAATTAAAAACAGGTCGTCTATATATCGCACCCAAAATACCACTTTGTCTGTTGTTGCTTTGTTCTTTTCACACTAGACATATTCAGCTTCCCAGAAACTCATAGTTAAATTGGCATATGTGGGCGCGAAAGACATTCCCATTGTAGTCCCTCTTCTCTGCCTGTAGAACTTGTTGTCAAATTCAAATACGTTGTTATGGAGACAGAACTGAATCATCTCCAAGATCATTTGTGTGTGTTCAAAGAGGCTCAGTGAGCGTGATCTCACGAAGAATTCACTAGCCTTGATGCCATCTTCATGATTAATAGACGTATACAAGGAGACCACGTCAACCTTGGCCATGATGTAATGTTTTGTCATATGTATGTTTGTTTGACATACATTACACTCATACATGTTGCCACAGTAGTGAAGGACACATATTACTCCCTATGTATACTTGCTTCCAAGGAACCATAATGCATATACTACCCCCTATACATGCCTACTGCGCTTACCCTGGGCACATACATATTACCTTATATGTATGCCTGCTTTGCACTTACTCGATGCTCATGAAGAGCAGCTTATCATTGGTGTGTGGGGACAATAAGATACCTAGAGATGGACTTTTATAACATGGCAAACTCAGTTATTGGAATTATGACAGAGCATTCCTGTGCATCCACCATTGGTTTTTGATGCAATCCATATCTATAAACACTTGTAGACATGGACTTGCATCAAAATCCGGTGCCTGTCATAACAAGGAGAAGTAGCTTTACTTCTCCTCATTATTTCCTGTTTGCAGGTTTTATGCAGGAGGGGGCCCCTTCCTGCACAGAAACTGTCCTGACCATGAAAGGTTGTTCAAAATTCGGCCTATTGTGGAACATTTGTCTGCCAGGTTTTCAGAGATTTATACTCCTGGAAAGAATATATCTATTGATGAGTCCTTGATCCTGTACTAAGTGTGGCTGCTGTTCAGACAGCACATGCTGAGTAAAAGAGCATCAACATGTACAGGGTGTGTGAGGGTTCTGGTTATGTATACAGCCTGACAATGTATATATAGCCTGAGAGTGTAGACAGGGAAGGACTGTGGTCTAAATCCTCTATGTTGTCCTTTCATGCTAGGAATCATGGCAAAGACTTATAGGAGCCTTTCCGATCACATCTTCATAAAGATTCTAACCTTTAAGTGGACAACTTCTATACTGGAGAAGAACTGTTCAGTGAGCTGTACAAAGCTGGCACTGCGATATGCAGTACAGTTTGATGTAGCTGCAAAGGATTCCTACAGGAGCTTGTTTGTAAGAAGTTCCAGAAATCCCAGAGCACTGTGTTGAGTTCCCATGAACTGCTCACTGTCAAATTCTCTGAGAGTAGGGATGTGTACGTGCTCACTACAATCGATGAGGAAGGCACTTCCCTGGTCACGGTTTGGGGTTAGTTGGCCAAAGTTCACAAGCCCACCTGTATACTTAATTACAACAAGTACATGGGCAGAGTGGATAAGAATGACCAGGTACTTCAGCCATATAACGTGAGTCATAAAAACTTGTACTTGGTATACTAAATTATTTACCCACCTGATCCAGTTGGCAACATACAGTGCGTAAGTTTTTACCGTCAGACCACCACAGGAAGACCAATGTCTTTCATTGACTTTCAGTTAATCCTCATTGAAAGTCTTACTGCTGCAGAAGCAGTTTCCTCTACTGCATCTGCTGTGGAGGAAATTGCAAGGCTGCATGATTGGCACTTTGCCGACCGCGTTCCTGCAACAGAGAAAAAGACTTAACCATGTTGTCATGGCAGAGTCTGCTCTAAGCCAGGAAAGAGTCAAGAGAGTCTGTATTACTACCCATTGCAGCCAGGACTATGTTTTCCAACTTCTTTTATGTTGTACTATAGAAACCTGAAGGTGGAGCTATCCTAGTATATGCCTTTCATTGGCTGTTCATGTATACATCATTTCCATGGATGTATATATAAGGTCCCCTGCTACTAATATCTGTTCCCAGAGCAGGGAAAATACAATTGTTCAAAATAAATCCCTAGGCAACTTTTATTCTATTGAGCATTATAGAACATAATTGCTACACAATAATGGAAAAGGCTGAGTGTACACAAGTTAATGCATTCTAAAAACTTTTTATTCATATAAAATGACATAAAACGAGGTTTATTTTGCATGAACACTGCCTGTGAGATCACATGGCAATTAAAAACAACAAATATCACAATTTCATTGTTCTCTCAGTGCATAGAAACAAAAAGGGTAAATTTCTTTTATATATTTTCAATTACTGCAACCCAATGTTCAAATACTTTCAATACACTCATCTCTATTATGAAACCATGATAATAACAGTGCTACTAATGAATGTGAACAAAATTGACAAAGAACGTGTAACGATTCCATGAAGATCCATCAATGATCAAGGCCACCACATTGTGTCTCTCAATTTGAACATATATATTGTAAAAAGTTTTGCTTCCTTTCTAAATTAAATTTTTTATTCTAGTATCTCTGACAATGTGGTTCACATTCATTAGTAACACTGTTATTATCTTACATTATGTGAGTTTTCTATCTAGTGTGTGTTGTATGAGGTGAGACTGATTTTCTAGTGCTGTTGGATAGCTGATGAAGCCCAAATATGGTACGCCAATGAGGATCTGATTGTGTTTGGTAAGGACTGTCAATAATGTAGATTGAGATGATGTGCAGCGAGTGTTGGGTTGGGGGGTATATGCAACCAGAAATAGCTGGCTCTCTGCCATTTTGCTAAGCACTTGATAGTTAAAACCCTGTAATTATTGATAGGCATACAGTGCTCCGCCACCCACCGACCACGTACGCAACCTAGGGGTCATCCTCGACCCCACCCTCTCCATGACTAAGCAGGTCAACGCCGTTTCCTCATCCTGCTTCAACATCCTCCGAATGCTCCGCAGGATCTTCAAGTGGATCCCCACCGAAACAAGAAAAACAGTCACCCAGGCCCTCGTCACCAGCAGGCTGGACTACGGAAACGCCCTCTACGCAGGAACGACGGCTAAGCTCCTGAGACGGCTGCAACGCATCCAGAACGCCTCTGCACGTCTTATCCTCGACATCCCCCGACGCAGCTACATCACACCCCACCTGAGAGACCTGCACTGGCTCCCTGTCAACAAGAGGATAACCTTCAAGCTCCTCACCCATGCACACAAAGCACTCCACAACTCCGGACCAGCCTACCTCAACAGACGACTCAGCTTCTACACCCCCACCCGCCAGCTCCGCTCGACCAGCCTCGCCCTCGCCACAGTCCCCCGCATCCGGAAAACGACCACCGGCGGCAGATCCTTCTCCCACCTCGCCGCCAAGACCTGGAACACCCTCCCCACCAACCTCCGACAGACCCAAGACCTACTGGCCTTCAGAAGACTCCTCAAGACCTGGCTCTTCGATCAGTAGCAGCACCACCCCCCTCTTCCCCCAGCGCCTTGAGACCCTCGCGGGTATGTAGTGCGCTTTATAAGTGACATGATTGATTGATTGATTGATTGCTCTCTGAACACTTGGGCACAGATCTCTCCCCTCTTACCAACAGTGTCAGGTCAGTTCTCCATGGGGCGTCAGCAGGGGGCAACTGGTGTTAATGGGCAAAAGGGATGTTGCCCTACTACCCTGAGTGGAGAGGAAAGAAGAGAATTTAAAAACCGTCAAGCAGCTGAAAAGATTTCTACGTGCTGGCTGTGCTCTCTTTCTTTTAATTGGGGCAGCTGTGACAAACTGCAGACGTTCTGCTGTGCATGTGCCTTCCAGGCGAGATCTTCTTCGACCCGCAGGCACAAGCTGCAGCAGTGACATCATGGCAGAGGGTATGCCGAGTTACAGTGCAATGAATAAGATTGCTTTTCTGGCACTTTACACAATGGTCCTGGGAGGAGTTCACAGAACTCCATTCATTTCAGTGGCAGGGGGCGGGGCAGGCTGATAGGGTGAACCAGGTAATGGGCGGCAAAAAGTTAACAGTCATCACAACAGGGGGCGGGCTGTAGGAGGGGTGCTGCTGGCTGCTCTCTTCATTCCTCTTATGACGTATGCGTTTGCTTTAATTTATGAAAGCGTCATATAGCTGAAGCTAAGCCCTTGTTTGTTGCATCACAGGCCCAAAAGAATACACGTTGGTAGGTATTTTCTCTTTAAACTGCAATTATTGTAATTTTTGTGGATTAGAATGTATTTCCCTGGAGTTGAGCAGGCTCATGGTGTTCACGCAGGAAGGAGAGTTTGTTGTTTTGCAAACTCGACCCAAAGGTATTGGTGCAAATTACATGAGCGCCCTGACTACATTACACAAGGGCAGATGTTTTAGCCATCATGAGGCTAAGCGATTTGCCCAGAATCACAGGATCTACCAGAGCTGGCACAAAGACTCGAACAGCCCCTAGCGCCTCCCTCCCCTCTTTTTCTCTTGAACCCGTTTCACATCGTGTCGTGTGCCACCTGTACATACACTTATGTACAGACTATAGCTCCCTACAGTGAAAATATGTATATATGTAGCACACAAGGCGAATCGCAGGCTCGAGACAATAAAAGGAAACAAGCACCAAGTGCTGCCTGAGTCTCTGTGCAACTCCCTATTCACCAAGATAGCCGAAGTCCCATAGACAAAACGTGCCCAAGCCGGCAATGTCTCCACTTCACATCCTTCACAACAAATTTAAGGAACACGGACGTCGTCCACATTCCTTCCATCCATCATGAAAAATGCATCAGTGCATTGTGGGGGCGTAAGTTATAGCTAGCTCAGGTAACTATAACTGCTGAATTTCACTGGTTGTGTATGAGTGAAATGTGAGCCTAACTATAACGTCTCTGTAACTTTGGTTTATATATATATAAATAATTATATAGTCAATAAAAAAAAACAAAGGTTACAGCTTAGTTATGGTTAAGAAAATCTTTTTCCCTATACAAACCAAACTTAAACTACACAAACTTTAGAAATTCTAAAGTTAGAGTGATAACCTTCTTTTACAATTTATCCACCACCTTCAAATTAAGTAGCGCACTTCCATACACACAATTTTCAGCTTGTTAACCAGAAACACTAATTATAACATGCTACTCTACCATGCACTTTTTTGTGACAAAGGATGTCATTTGAGATGTTATAGGTGTTGTTATCAATGCTATGGTTTCACATGCTATAAGTGATGTAGTATGCGAGGGTATAACCAGTGCATGGAGAAGGTGTGAGTTATAGTTAATGTAGTGTGGCACATGAGGTAACAAGACTGTGTATCGGAGGTGCGCGACTTATGGTAATTTGAAGGTGATGCGTAAGTTATAAATTGAAGTATAACTATAACTTTACAATTTTTTATGTTTGCATAGACAGAATAAATAAAGTATTTCTAACTATAAATGAGCCTTAACCTTTGTTTTTTCATTGTATGTTAATGGTTTTTATTTTTCAATAAAAATGTGTTTCAAATCGTAGTGTTATTTATTGGTGTGCTGTTAAGTGGAGTGTTGTACAGTACAGTGAAGGAGAGTGTTCACTTTAAATTAAAATGTGTTTCAAATTGTAGAGTCCAGTGTCGTCCAAGTGGAGTGTTGTATTATACATTGGAGGAGAGTGTTGTAAAGATTATTGTCATAGAGTGGAGTATTGTAAAGTGGAATGGAGTGGAGTGGAGTAGATTATAGTGTAGTAAAGTGTTATATAGTGTAGTGGCATGGTGTCTCATATAGTGGAGCCAAGTATCATAGAGTGGAGCGGCGAGTTGTACAGTGGGCTGGTGTAGCCTACTGTAGACTAGGGTGTCATGTCATAGACTGTCATTAAGTGGAGTAAAGTGTTTTCAGAGTGGAGTGGCATAGAGTGGAGTTGGGTGAAATAGAGTGTCATAGTGTGGAGTATTGTCGAGTGGATTGTCGCAGAGTACAGTGGAGGAGAGTGTCATAGAATGGAGTGCCGTGTCATAGTGGAGAGGCATGTCGTAGAGAGGAGTAGAGTGGCGTGTCATACAGTGTAGTACAGTGGTGTAGAGTGGATGGGCATAGAGTGGCGTAGAGTGGCATAGAGTGTAGTACAGTGTTGTAGAGTGGAGTTGCATACAGTGGAGTAGAGTGTCAGAGAATGAAGCGGCATAGAGCGGAGTATGGTACAGTTGTGCAGCGTGAGATAAAGTGTAGTAGAGTGGAATACACTGGAGCGGGGTAGCGCAGAGTGGAATAAAGTGTCATATAGTGGAGTGGCTTGGCATAGACTATAGTGGAGTGGCGTAGCATACATTTAAGTAAAGTGTCATAAATTGGAGTACGGTGTTGTACAGTTGAGTGTAGTGGTGTGTTGTACAGTATTAGAAAGTGTTGCAGACTACAGTAAAGTAGAGTGGCATACAGTTAAGTACAGTTTTGTGGAGTGGTGTGGTGTACAGTACAGTGGGGTAGAGTGGATTGGCATATAGTGTTATAGAGTAAAATGGCATAGAGTGGCGTGGAGTGGCATACACTGGAGTAGTGGAGTAGAGTGGAGTACTGTGTCAGAGTAGAGTGGAGTAAAGTGGGGTGCAGTGGCATACAAAGAGCTGCGTACAGTGTAGTATAGTGGAGTAGAGTATCGTAGAGCAGCATAGAGTGAAGTGGATTGTTGTATGGTTGCATACAGTATAGTACAGTGTTGTACAGTGGAGTGTAGTGGAGTGTAGTGGTATAAACTGGAATAAAGTGTCAGAGAGTGGCAACCATTGTAGTGGAGTGTTGTAGAGTGGAGTTGCATAGAGTACAGTTGTGTGTCAAACAGTGGAGCTGCATAGAGTGGATTGTAGTACAGTAGCGTAAAGTGAGCTAAAGTCTCGTAAGGTGGCGTAGAGTCAAGTGGAGTGGGATAACATAGTGTAGAGCAAAGTATTGTGTAATGGCATGTAGTAGAGTAGAGTTCATGGAGTGCAGTGTAGTAGCGTAGTGTTGAATAAACTGTTATAAACTAGAATGGGGTCTCGTACAGTAGAGTGCTGTGTTGTAGAATATAGAAAAGTGTTGTATGGTGGAATAGAGTGTTGTACAATGGAGTGTATGGGCATGGAGTATAGAGTTGGACAGTGGAATGCACAGGGATAGAGTGGAGTAGAGTGTCTTAGAGTGCCATAAAGTGTAGTAGACTGTTATAGATTGGAGTTACATAGAGTGGAGGAGAGTGTCACATAGTGGAGTGGCGTAGAATGGATTACAGCACAGCGAAGTATCATAATGGGAATAGCGTAGAGTGGAAAACCGTACAATGGAATGGTGTACAGTGGAGTGGCATAGAGTGGAGTAGGGTATAGTGGATTAGCGTGGAGTGGCGTACATTGAAGTAGCATAGCGAAGAGTCAAGTAAACATATAAATTGAAGTGGACTCATACAGTAGATTTGAGTACAAATTTGGACAGTGGAGCGTACTGGGATAGAGTGGAGTAGAGTAGTAGAGTGTAGTAAAGGTTTGTAGAGTGGAGTTATATAAAGTGGAGGAGAGTACACTGGAGTGGCGTAGGGTGGAATGGCATACCCTGGAATACAGTAGTGTGGCGTAGAGTGAATATCATATAGTGGAGTAGTGTACAGTGGAGTAGAGTACAGCGGAGTAGCGTAGACTGGAATGGCGTAGAGTGGAGTGTTGTTCAGTGGAGTGGTATAGTGTAATAGCGTATAGTTTAGCCGCATGCAGTGGACTGGTGTAGACTGGAGTGGCATACAGTGGAGTGACGTCCAATGGAATAGCATAGAGTGGAATGGGATAGAGTGGAATACCATACAGTAAGGTGGTGAAGATTGAAATTGCATACAGTGTATTGGTGTAGAATGGAGTGGCGTAAAGTGGAGTACAGTGAAGTGGTGTAGAATTGAATAGCTTAGAGTGGAATAGCGTACAGTGGAGTGTGGTAGAGTGGAATAACATACAGTGGAGTGGCCTTGAGAGTGGAGTGACATACAGTGGAATAGCATAGAGTGGAATGTCATACACTTCAATGGTGTAGAGTGGAGTAGCGTCCAGTGGAGTGGCATACCGTGGAGTGGCATAGAGTGGAGGTGTGTATAGTGTAATTGCGTATAGTGTAGTGACAATCAGTGGAGTTGCATACAGTGTAATAGTGTGGCGTGGAGTGGTGTACACGGGAGTGGCGTATACTGGAATACTGTTGAGTGGAGTGTTGTATAGTGTAGTGGTGTACAGTTGAGTGGCATACGGATATATGTGAAATTTAGCAGCAATGTGATGTGCAGAGTAACGAAAAACAGAGAATTGCATTGCCTTGAGTGTCCCCAGATTTACCAATCAACACAGGACCACACAAGGTGGCCTTGCGTTGCTTTGTAAATTGGAGTTAAGTATTCTGTTGCCCATGCTGCTGCATGCGTGATGCAAGGGTACTGGACTACAATAATAAAGCTAGGCCTTAGTTATATTTTGGGCCATGGTATACCACAGTAACTTTGCGGTATACCATGGTGCATAGCTTTGACGTGTTAGAAATTGGGTTTGGCAGGCTTAACTTAGAAGGCAATGTGTAAAGTATTTGTGCAATAACTCATACAGTAACACAGTGAAAACACCACAAAAAGACTCCATAACAGTTTAGAAAAATGAAGTATGGCTTTATAAATACACAAGGCCAAAACAACGAAAATCCAATGTGTAGAAGTTGAGATATTTCATTTTAAAGTAATAAATGCAGTAAAGCGCTTAAAAGCAAGTTGCTCTAAAATCGTTACTTTAGATCGTGCTGGACCGCAGCAAAGTCAAAGTTCGGGCTGATCGCGATGGCCAACTACAGGACCTAAGTAGGCCTCGGTGAACAAAGTACCTTTCCTGGTTGCAAGCAGCGAGATGTGTCGATCTTCTCCATGCAGTGAGGGCGATAGGTCAGTTCCGAAGATGGGTGCCAGGGTCTAGAGGCGTCCAGCGATGCGCCGGTTTCTGCCACGCAGTCGAGGGGGTGCATCAATCTCACCAAGTTGCAGCGGCAGCGATACGCTGTCCAATGCGTCGATCTCTGGAGACAAAGCGCTGGTTCTGAAGTGATGCATGGATTTTACTCCTGCAAGCGGGTCGATGCACCAGTTCTGCTACACGCAGACAGGCGATCCGTTGAAATCCATGTTGCAAGTATTTGGGCCACTTCCAGTGAGGCAGGCACAGGAGCAGGGGTAGAAACTTTGATATCACTGTGTCTCAAGCAACAGGAGGCAAGCCAACAAACCCTTGGAGATCACTTAGAAGAAGGCAGCATCCAGCTCTCCTCCAGCAGAGTCAGAGAACAGGAGGAAGGAGGGCAACAAACAGAAAAGTAGGCCTTCCAGATCAGCAGTCCAACAGTTCTTCTGACAGAGGTTCAGGTGTAGGTCTAAAAGTGTCTGATTTGCTGGGGTCAGAGACTCAGTACTTACACCCAAATATGCCTTTGAAGTGGGGGAGATTTCAGAGAATGGTTCTGAAGTGCACCAGTAGCCCTTTCAACCAAGTCCGGTCTTCCAGGCTATCTGTGGGGGGTAATCCGTCCTTTGTGTGGGGTCAGGACACTACCCTTTAAAGTGTAAGGACGAGGGTACTCAGCCACACCTAGCAAACCTGTGTTTGTGGCAGTCTGGAGGGAATGCACAAAGTGTAACTGTCACCCAGCCTAGACATATATTGGAGACAGGCTGCACTGCACACAGAGCAGTAAGAGCAGAGAAATGTCCACTTTCTAAAAGTGGCTTTTCTAAAATAGTAAGGTTAAATCCGACTTTTCTAGTAAAGAGGATTTATATCATTACCATTCCAAAGATATGAAACATGAGGCAGATACTCCTTTCTAATCAGGAACTACAGCTTAAAGGTATTTTAAGGAATTCCCAATGTTAGCCTATGAGAGCAGTAGGCCTTACAACAGTGATAAACGGATTCAGCTGTTTGTCACTACTAGGACATGTAAAAAATAGAAGTACATATCCTACCTTTTTCTTACACAGCACCCTGTTGTTAGGGCTTCCTAGGACCTACCTTAGGGGTAACTTAGATGTAACAAAAGGGGAGTTTAAGGCTTGGCAAGTAGTTTTAAATGCCAAGTCAAAGTGGCAGTAAACTGCACACACTGGCCCTGCAGTGGCAGGCCTGAGACATGGTTAGGGGGCTACTTAGGTGGGTGGCACAAGCAGTGCTGCAGGCCCACTAGTAACATTTAATTTACAAGCCTTAGGCACATGTAGTGCACTTTACTAGGGACTTATAAGTAAATTAAATATGGAAATTGGGTATAAACCAATGTTACCATGTTTTAGGTAGAGAGCACATGCACTTTAGCACTGGTTAGCGGTGGTAAAGTGTGCAGAGTCCTAAAGGCAGCAAAAACAAGTACAGAAAATGGAGGGAGGAAGGCAAAAAGTTGGGAGAACACCACCTTAAGGCTGTCAGGTCTAACAACGAACCAGTATATTATTGAATAGTGACGGTTTGTAGAAAATGAAAAGGCAGCCATATTGTTTTTACTACATTTTGGCTGTGTTATTTGTTAGGGCCTTAGATATAGGTAAGCGGTAGGTTTTATTGCAATTCCCTACCTATTACCGCTTTCTTAAAGTGGTAATAGGTATGGAAATGTATTTATATTTTTGAACATAGTTTCAAAGAAGTTTACAGAGTACTGCATTAGTACCTAGTAAGAACCGTATGTGTTAGGAAATGTTACGTTTCAAATTTTTTTTTTAAGTTGCGAGGTATTTGCGCAGTATTTTGCAGGTATTTCCGTAGTACTCCATTTTTTTTTCAGGATTAAATATGTTTAAAAAAGTAAATGCACAGTACTACACTATATTTGTGAAATAAGTGTACACTATACACTTTACTAAAGTGGCAATAGGTAAGGAAAAAATATAGTAGCTAATACTTACCTATATCTAAGGCCCTAAGCTAGAACATTGGCAAAGTGGCCTCAAAACAACATGGCTGCCTTAAACTTTTGTAAAGGCATTCATTATCCAATCAGATAATGGCTTGTCATCGGTAAGTTTGCGAAATTTCCTGAAATTCTGCGAAAGTACTGCGATCACAGATATACTGATGCTTTATAACTTAAAAAAATACTTCACCTACTTACCGTTACTACCCAAAAAGGAACATCTGCGCACAATAATGTATAGGCCTGTCAATTTTCATGTAAATCAGGTCAACCATTTTCCCGCTATGTCAAATACAATACTCAATGGAAAATACATTGGTGGAAAAACACGTTTTGGGACCCCCCCTTTTATCTTTGCACTCTCTTAACAATTTACCACAAAAATTTCCATTATCACAAAATGTAGAAAATGCTATAGGTCTGGAAAGTTTTGCAGTTATTTGTCAAATGGGTAAAATTAGTGAGCAAAAATCAGAGGAATTCCTATCTCTGGGAATCCTAATTATAACTACAGAGTGGCAATCAGATTTAATGTGACTTCTTTCTTTTTATCTGTTGTATTTATTGTGTATTTTTTTTATTGGTTTACATAATCATGCGACCATAAATGTGTTTTTGTGTTTTTCAAGCAGTAATTCTGAAACTTTACATATGCAGTCTAATTTATTTTGTGGGCTTTCTTGCTACTTTAAGTAGGATTGTGCTACATATGAAACCCAGAGTGAAAGAAAGCCAAATTTATTGTTATAAAAATTGAGATTATTAATTTTTTTTCTAGCGGCAAATTATCATGTCCTCTATATATTAGTTTGTGTACTCACTGCTAGGTCACTTTTCCATTTTGTTGCACAGGGAGTGTATAACGGAGATGATTTTTGTTTGGCTTGTTGGGCACAGTTTTATTTTGTGAGCCAGAGAGCATGCAAAGAAAATGTAGGTAGATTAAGATGTATTCTATTTGGTATGTATTTGTTTCCATTAACATGTGACCATAAATGGGTCGTTAAGTTTTTTATGTAGTAAATCTGAAACTTTAAATATGCAGTCTAGTTTATTTTTTGGACTTTCTTGCTACTTTTAATGGTATTGTGCTACATATGAAACGAAAGATATCACTAAGTTTTTCTCCTTTATAACTTCATAACCACTTCTTAACATTACTTGCCATAGCAAAAAGGATCATCTAGACACTATAATGTGCATTCGTGGCAAATTTAATCAAAACCCATTTAGCCTTTTCTGTGCTACGTTGAATACAAAAGTCTATGGAAAATACATTGAGGGAAAAATCTGTTTTGGGACAACCCTTTTATCTTTGCACCCCCTTAATGATTCACCAGAAAAAATTCCATCAACACAAAATGTAGAAATTGCTTTAGGTCCAGAACCTTTTGTGATGATTCGTCAAACAGGTGGAAAGTTATTAGGGAGCAAAAATCAGAGGAATACCTATCTCTGGGACTCCTAACTATAACTATAAAGTGACTACAGCCACTCATATATATATATATATATACACTAAGGCTGGGCGTAGTTCGCGTAGTAGCGCTACGCGAAGCTACGCAAAGTGCACTTCGCACTACGCGAGCTACGCATAGCTACGCGAACTGCCGGATGCTTGTCCGCACTGTGCAATCATTGCAAACGGCTTCTTGCACAGTGCAAGCGGTCGTTTTCTGCCGCTCGAGTAGATTTCTACTCGGCGGCAGCTTTCTCAACGGACTGGTAGTTTCTCATCGCGAGCGGTCGCGAGCATACGCAACCACTCGCAATGAGAAACCTGACCTCCCCGCGTTGAGAATCTCGCCGGGAGGTTTATTTTCCACGCTCGCGATCGGCAACTTGATGTTGCTGATCGCGAGCGAGGAAAAAGTCTCGCCGGGATGTCATTTTGCTTGCTCGCGGTCGCCAACTTGACGTTGAGGACCGCGAGCAAGCAAAAAATGACCGCTACGCTACGTTACGCGTGTTTGCACTGTGCTACGTGCAATTCGCGTAGTGCGAAGTAGCGCAAACTTCGCAAACTATGCGAGTGTAGCGTAGTACTTCGCCCAGGCCTACTATACACACATTACCTACTGGCGGTCGCCAGTAGGTAGTTATAGTTAGGACCTTGTTTCTATTCAAAAAAGTTTTTCTTTTGCTAATATTTTTGGTGCCGTTTGACGAATCTTCGCGAAATTTTCAAAACTAATGGTTCACTCAGGTCAGCTCCTGTCCTGAAAGTTTCGGGATGATTCATCAAGCGGGGGCCGAGAAAAAAGGGGGGGTCCCAAAACGCGTTTTCCCCATGTTAATTTCCATAGGAACTTTAGACACGGCTACAGCCCAAACTGCTGAACGGAATTACACCAAATTTGGCAAAAAGGTAGCTCTGGGTCCAGAAAGCGACCTTTTTTTTAAATGGTATATATCTGAGCATCGAGGAGGAGTTGCGACTCCTCCCGAGCATGAGCTTCATTCTAATTGGCTCCCAACACTCCAAACCAGGAAGTGTTGGCAGCCATCTTGTGACTCGGTAAGAAAGCAGTACAAAAAAGCCCCCAAAAAAGCATTTTTTTAAATAATTTCGGCCGAATTCGCGCGGGGTGCGAAATTATAAAAAATTATTTTAAAAAAACAAAGCGCAGTCTCCCGTGCTTCGTTTGTTTCAAGCTCCTGGGTGGGCCAGATCCCGGGGGCAATTCTTAATTATGGTGTGGGGGCCCGTGGGGGCCCCCACAGCCCTGGGGACCGCCACCTCCCTGGGGCTTTGTCTTAAAAAATGCATGGGGGGGCTCCTGCCCCCCCACGCTGCCCCAGGGACCGCCACCTCCCCGGGGCATTCCTAATTATGTGCGGGGGCATCGCGGGCCCCCCAAGCACCGGGGACCGCCACCTCCCCGGGGGTTAAATGTATGTAAATAAGTGTGGGGGGGGGCTCCTGCCACCACCTCCCCGGGGCATACACTAATTTAAATGCGGGGGTCCGTAGCTGACGCCCAGCCCCGGGGACCACCACCTCCCAGGGGCTTTGAAAATGTAGGGAGGGGGGCTGCGCGGCCCCCCTCCTGGAGCCCTTGATGGCCCTGGGGACCGCCACCCCCAGGGCCAGCTCCTGCAATGTCCCGGGGTGCCCACCCCCGGGACATTGCTGTTTGCTATGGCAGGGCTGTGCTCATGGCAAACTCTGCTTTGCTTCGTTGAGCGAGAGCAGAAACCTGCTCTCGCTTCAACGAAGCTAAGCAGAGCTGCTTCAGGCAAGGGAGCTGCATGTTAGCAGCTCCCTTGCCCAAAGCAATGCCGGCTCCCGCAGGAGGCGGGGAGCCGGCAGGGTCCGTGGGGGCATTGGGGCTCCCCCCACGGTCCCCATCAAAGAGGCCAGGCCCCGGGGGATGGGGTACCCGGGGCCAGAAGTGGCCCAGGAGGGGGGGCCACGTGGCCCCCCTCCATTCAATTAAATAAAAAAGAATGGCCGGGCCCCGGGGATGGGGTCCTCGGGCCGAAATTGGCCTCGGGAGGGGGGCCGCGCAGCCCCCTTCCTGTTGTTTTTTTTTTTTAAAAGGGTCAGGCCCTGGGGGATGGGGTCCCCAGGGCCCCCAAAATACTAAAAGAAGGGGGACCACACAGCCCCCCTTCTAAAAATATATATTTTTTAAAAGCTGGCATCTCGCCGGAGGCTCTGCCCCCTCCCTGCACCACTCCGCAAACGTGCCCCCTGGCGCGCTCTAAGTTGAGGAATTAAGTCCCCTTGAATACTGAGGGTCACTGGGCGCCAACTAGCCCACCAGGTACCTCCAGTAAGCGCAGAGAGGTGGTCCGAGGCCATGCCCCTTTTTACACCACTCTGCAAACACGCCTCTTGGCGCACTGCTGGTGGGGCGATGAGGTCCTCTTGTGTCCTGAGGACCGCAGGACACAAGTGGACTTCATCCCCCGAGCAGCAGTGCGCCAGGAGCCGCATTTGCAGAGTGGTGTAAAAAGGGGGCATGGCCTCGGACCACACTCAGCAATCCAGGTGTGGCGCTTACTGAAGGTACCTGGTGGGCTAGTTGGCCGCCAGGGACCCTCAGGAATGAAGGGGACTTAATACCCCAACTTAGAATGCACCAGGAGGCGCGTTTGCAGAGTGGTGGGGAAAGGGGGCGTGGCCTTTGTCCACCTCTCAGCAATCCCACTGTGTGGGGCTTACTGGAGGTAAGAGGTAGGCTAGTTGGCCCCTAAAGGACCCCCAGCAGCGAAGGGGACTTCAATCCCCATCCAAGAGCACGCCAGGGAGCGCGTTTGCAGAGTGGTGGGCAAAGGGGCGTAGCCTGCTATGAGAACTTAGCAATGCTGCTGTGTGGGACTTACTGGAGGTAATAGGAGGGGTAGTTGGCCTCCAAGGATGTCCTTGGGGACCAACTACCCCTCTTGTTACCTCCAGTAAGTCCCACACAGTGGGATTGCTAAGACGTCTTCGGAGGCCATGCCCCCCTTTCTCCACCACTCTGCAAATGCGCTTCCTGGCAGACTACGCGATGGGGGATGAAGTCCAATTTACTCCTGAGGGACTTTGGGGGCCAAGAAGCCCTCTTGGTACCTCCTGTAAGTCCTACACAGCGGAATTCCTGAGCACTGGTCGGAGGCCCAGCACCCTTTCTCCACCACTCTGCAAACGCGACTACTAGTTAAAGAAGTGTTTGCAATGTAATAGGTTTTGCATTTGCGAGAATTGGAGCTATTGGCGTTGTAAATGTAAACGCTTTTTACTAATGTTTTTGGAGTGGAGTGGATGTACGTTGTGTGTAGTGGAATTATGTGGTATGTTGTGCAGTGAAATTATGTGGATAGAAAGTATGTGGTATTTAGTAGTATAGGAATTATGTAGAGTGGGATTATGTGTTATGGAGAGTAATTATGTGGTATGGTAGTCTGTGTTGTGGAGTGGTAACCTCAGGTTTAGTCTTCCTCGTTTCCATAGAAGCTCAACTATGAACTCAGTGAGACAAAAAAGAAGGAATCACTGAGGAGCACTTGTGGACCTAGTCAGAGGTATGAGCAGGGCCACTGGAATTATGCGACTGTTTGGCTGCACCGACTTTCGCACAATTATACATTTTCTGCATTAGCCACATAATTCATCATCTGCTCCCTAATCTGCAGATTTGAACAAAACAAGCCTTGTTTCTAGCTCAAACGGCTCAAACGTTACCAAAAATGCAGCGACAAGTGTTACAGCATGGTGGAAGGCCCTTTGCAAACCTAGAATGGTCACCTGTTACTTATTGCTAAATGTGGGTGTTAAATTGGTACCAAGCCACTCTTGCTTCCTTCTGAGCCTCTCTTGCCTCGTTCTGCATTTCTGTTGCTTCTTTCTGCACATTTCTTTCTTTTTCTGCACTTCTCTTGCCTCTTTCTGCAAATCTCTTCTACTTTCTGCACCTCTCTTCCCTCTTTCTGCATGTCTGTTGCCTATTTCTGCACCTCATTTGCTTCTTTCTGTACCCCTCTTGCCTCTTTCTGCACCCTTCTTTCCTCACCTCTCTTGCCTTTTTCTGTACCCCTCTTACGTCTTTCTGCACCCTTTTTGCCTCTTTCTGCACCTCTGTTCCTTCTTTCTGCACTTCTTTTGTTTCTTTCTGCACCTGTCTTGCTTCTTTCTGCACTTCTGTTGCTTCTTTCTGCACTTATCGTGCTAATTTCTGCACCTCTGTTGCCTCTTTCTGCACCTCTATTGCCTCTTGCTGCAGTTCTCTTGTCTCCTTCTGCACTTCTTCACTTGCCTCTTTCTGTAACTCTCTTGCCTCTTTTTGCACATCTCTTGCCTCTTTCTGCACCTCACTTGCTTCTTTCTGCACCCCTTTTGCCTGTTTCTGCACCCCTCTTCCCTCTTTGTGCAACTCTCTTGCCTCTTTCTACACCTCTCTTCCCTGTTTCTGCACCACTCTTGCCTCTTTCTGTACCTCTGTTCCTTCTTTCTTCACCTGTCTTGTCTCTTTCTGCACCCTTTGTGCCTCTTTCAGCACCTCTGTTGCTTCTTTCTGCAGTTCTCTTCCTCTTTCTGCACCCCTCCTGCCTCTTTCTGTACCCCTCTTGCCTCTTTGTGCACCTCTCCTACCCCTTTCTGCACCCCTCTTGCCTCTTTTTCCACCTCTGTTGGTTCTTTCTGCACCTCTTTTGCTTTGTTCTGCACTTCACTTGCCTCTTTCTGTACCCCTCTTGCCTCTTTCTGCACCTCTGTTGGTTCTTTCTGCACTGCTCTGGCTTCTTCCTGCACCTCTGTTCTAAATTTCTACATCCCTCTTGCCTTTTTCTGCACCCCTCTTCCTTCTTTCTGCAACTCTCTTGCAAATTTCTGCACCCCTCTTGCCTGTTTCTGCACCTCTCTTGCCTCTGTCTGCACCTCTGTTCCCTCTTTCTGTCCCTCTTTTGCCTGTTTCTGCAATTCTCTTGCCTCTTTCTGCAGTTCTCTTGCCTCCTTCTGCACCTCTGTTGCTTCTTTCTGCACTTCTCTTGCCTCTTTCTGCACCTCTGTTGCTTCATTCTGCACTTCTCCATGCTTCTTTCTGCACCTGTCTTGCTTCTTTCTGCACCCCTGTTGTCTCTTTCTGCACTTGTCTTCCCTCTTTCTGTACCTTTCTTGCCTGTTTCTGCATCTCACATGCCTCTTTCTGCACTTTTCTTGCTTCTTTCTACACCTCTGTTGCTTCTTTCAGCAATTCTCTTGCCTCTTTCTGCACTTCTCTTGCCTGTTTCTGCACCTCTCTTGCCTCTTTCTGCACCTCTCTTGCCTCTTTCTGCACCTCTCTTACCTGTTTCTGCACCTCACTTGCTTCTTTCTGCACTTCTCTTGCCTTCTTGTGCACCCCTGTTGCTTCATTCTGCACTTTCCATGCTTCTTTCTGCACCCCTGTTGTCTCTTTATGTACCTCTTTTGCCTGTTTCTGCAACTCTCTTGCCTCTTTCTGCAGTTCTCTTGCCTCCTTCTACACCTCTGTTGCTTCTTTCTGTACTTCTCTTGCTGCACCCCATTGCTTCATTCTGCACTTTCCATGCTTCTTTCTGCATCTGTCTTGCTTCTTTCTGCATCTGTCTTGCTTCTTTCTGCACCCCTGTTGTCTCTTTCTGTACTTGTCTTCCCTCTTTCTGTACCTTTCGTGCCTGTTTCTGCATCTCACTTGCCTCTTTCTGCACTTTTCTTGCTTTTTTCTACACCTCTGTTGCTTCTTTCAGCAATTCTTTTGCCTCTTGCTGCACTTCTCTTGCCTGTTTCTGCACTTCTCTTGCCAGTTTCTGCACCCCTCTTACCTCTTTCTGCACCCCTCTTACCTCTTTCTGCACCCCTCTTCCCTCTTTGTGCAACTCTCTTGCCTCTTTCTACACCTCTCTTCCCTCTTTCTGCACCACTCTTGCCTCTTTGTGCAACTCTCTTGCCTCTTTCTGCACTTCTCTTGCCTCTTTCTGCACCCTTTGTGCCTCTTTCATCACCTCTGTTGCTTCTTTCTACACTTTTCTTCCTTCTTTCTGCACTCCTCGTGCCTCCTTCTGCACCTCTGTTGCTTCTTTCTGCACTTCTCTTGGTTCTTTCTGCACTGCTCTTGCCTCTTTCTGCATCCCTCTTGCCTCTTTGAGCACCTCTTTTGCTTCTTTCTGCACTTCTCTCTCCTCTTTCTGTACCCCTCTTGCCTTTTTCTGCACCACTGATGCTTCTTTCTGCACCTCTCTTGCTTCTTTCTGCAGCTGACTTGCCTCTTTCAGCACCTCTGTTGCTTTTTTCTGCAGATCTCTTGCCTCTTTCTGCACCGCACTTGCCTGTTGTAGCACCTCTTTTGCTTTTTTCTGCAGTTCTCTTGCCTCTTTCTGCACCCCTCTTTTCTCTTTCTGCACCTCTCTTGCCTCTTTCTGCACCCCTGTACCCTCTTTATGTACCTCTCTTGCCTCTTTCTGCACTTCTCTTGCTCTTTCTGCACCCTTCGCGCCTCTTTCAGCACCTGTTACTTCTTTCTGCACTTCTCTTGCCTTCTTTCTGCACCTCTCTTGCTTCTTTCTGCACCTCTCATGCCTCTTTCTAGCACTTCTGTTGCTTTTTCTGCAGATCTCTTGCCTCTTTCTGCACCTCACTTG
This sequence comes from Calotriton arnoldi, assembly GCA_963921515.1. Classification (NCBI taxonomy): domain Eukaryota; kingdom Metazoa; phylum Chordata; class Amphibia; order Caudata; family Salamandridae; genus Calotriton; species Calotriton arnoldi. Next base: position 477,681 of record CAWUFW010013201.1, read on the forward strand.
CCTCTTTCAGCACCTCTGTTGCTTCTTTCTGCAGATCTCTTGCCTCTTTCTGCACCCTCTCTTTCTCTTTCTGCACCTCTCTTGCCTCTTTCTGCACCTCTCTTGCCTTCTTTCTGCACCTCTCCTGCTTGTTTCTGCACCTCTCTTGCCTCTTTCTGTACCTCTGTTGCTTCTTTCTGCACTTCTCTTGCCTCTTTCTGCACCTCTGAGTTAGAGGTAGTTTTAATCCCCTGCCCTATTATGTACTAGGGCCTTACAGGGAGGTCATGCCAATCACAGGGGTACCCCAACCCATACTGTACCCTAGTGTATGTAGGTGTTTTCACTGTATTCTAAGTGTCTTTCAGCATAGCACTGGCTCCAGGCCTGGTTAGTCAGAGTCAGTTACCACCAGTACCAGTCAGCAAAAAGTTGGGGGCACAGGATGACTTTGCAACAAGGCCTCTTTCTGCACCTCTGTTGGTTCTTTCTGCATATCTCCTGCTTCTTTCTGCACCTTTCTTCGTCTTTCTGGACTTCTGTTGCCTCTTTCTGCATTTCTCTTGCTTCTTTCTGCGCCTTTCTTCCTCTTTCTGCACATGTCCTACCTCTGTAGGCATAGTTAGAAATTAGCATTTAAAAAACCTTTGAAATTCACTGAAAAAACCATAGGTTTCAGGGACGTTATAGTTAGGAATTATCATTTAAAAAACATTAGAAATTCACTGAAAAAGCAAACCATAGGTTTCAGGGACGTTATAGTTAGAAATTAGCATTTAAAAAACCTTTGAAATTCACTGAAAAAACCATAGGTTTCAGGGACATTATAGTTAGAAATTAGCATTTAAAAAACCATAGAAATTCACTGAAAAAACCACAGGTTTCAGGGACATTATAGTTAGTTGGACATTTCACTCGTACAAAACCAGAGAAATTCATCTGTTATAGTTAGTTGAGCTAAGTATAACTCGCACCCCCGCAATGCACTGCTGATGACATCACATATTACATCACTCATGACATGGTCAGTGACATCACTGATGGCATCATCCACGTGATCCTCTGATGCACCTCCTCACAGCCTAATATAACCTTTGATACACCCACTATAAAATACAGACTATCATTCTCGAAACCATAGACACACCAATACCAGTTACTACATACCCACTCACTGATTCCTAGGTCTACACACACACACACACACACACACATCCACTCACTCACCCATACAGTCACTCATACATGCAGTCACTCATCAATACAGCCACTATCATATGCACTCATACACCTATACAGACACTCACACACCGCCACTTACCCATAGAGTTACTTACACAGCTAGTTAGTCATGCAAAGAATCAATCACACTCCCATTTACTCACCTATACAGTTATACACACACCACCTCACTTATTCACACAGATACTAACACAAGCACACACTCATCCACACAGCCACTCTCACAATCACTCACTCTCACATATAGTCATTTATACACTCCAACACTCACATATACTGCCTTTCACATATGTAGTTACTCACACATGTACCACTGAGACATCCATTCACTCACCAACACAGCCAACACAGCCATACACACACTCACCCACCCATACAGCCCCTCACAGACGCACTCTTGAACCCATACACCCAGTGAATCACCCACTCACATATCCATGCACTGAGTCACACACACCCCACCCACCCACACAGACACTCAGGCACCCATACAGATTCTCAGACAGGCAATCAATAACCCATATAGACACTCATGTATCTACTCACCAACCCATGCAACCGCTTACACACCAACAGACAGACTGATACAGACATTCACACAGTTTAGTCACTAACCCATGCATTCAGTAAGACACGTTTAATCGCTCACTTATACAGTCAGTCACGCACCTACTAAATCATCCATTCAGACAGTCATACACCCACTCATTCTTCAATACACCTTGGCCTATATATATATAAAACATATTTAAACTTTACAGAAACACATATATGTGTGTGTGTGTATATAAGAGTGGCTGTGTGTATATATATATATGTATATATATGTGTGTGTGTGTGTGTGTGTGTGTGTGTGTGTGAGGGTAAGTAGTTTTCAAGTTATAAGGTATTTTAACTTAGTAATTTCTGTGGTTGCGGTGCTTTCACAAAATTTTGCGGGATTTTGAGGAAATTCAGCGGTACATAGCGATGACAAGTCATTATGGGTGTTGGCTAATGACTGCCTTTACAAAAGTTAAGGGCAGCCATGCTATTTTTAGGTACACTTTGGCTGTGTTCTATGTTACGCCTTCAGACATAGGTAAGTATTAGGTTTGATATTTCCCCCCTACATTAACTATAATTCGCTACTCTACCATGCACTGTGTTCTTTGAAATTATACTTTTGTGTAGCATGTGGGGAGCCAAAAGGCACTATGGACAGAGGCTGCCGAACTGATTATTCCCTTCCGGCTGTCATGCCACGGACCAGCAACCCAAGTGTAAAGGGAAGAAGCAACTGTGTGAGTAATTGTGGTGGTATAGTGGAGCCAAACGGTATGAACTCTAGGGACCCTTTGTGTGTAAATTCTGGCAGGAACAATTCCACGGTTAGACAAGAGGGAGCCCACACAGAGTTTGCCAATGTTAGTCTTGTAAAACCTCCAATTATTAATCTACGCCATGCTTCATGCCCATATATTGTGATACTTCCGGGCGTCCCAGAGTTAAAAATGTCACAGAGGGAATCCCATGAGGACCCAACCATCAAATGTTTGTATTGGCTTAAGGGGTATAGGAACTTTCCCATTGATAGGGCTTGTAGCATTCTCTTAACTCGTAGGGTGAGTTGGATTGAGAAGGGCCCCATAGATAGTTCTGGAGACTGTGTCATAATAAACTTTAGGAATCCACAGTTGGCTTCCAACCTCCTGGCAGGTGAACTATATATGCAGGAGCCAGGCTCGGCCATAATACTCTTACCACTGGGCTATTTTTATAGACCTCCGGCCAGAAGTGAATTTGGCCCCCAAGTTCCAGAATCCAACTCCAAAATGTTGGAAAGTTTGATTGCAGGCGCCATGTGCCCGGACTTACAGGGTACCTGTAGACAACAGATTTGCTGTGCTGCAGGGGGTGGACTGACCCTTTGAGATTAGGGCTGGCCTTGCCTCCAGGCCTAATGGGGGTTCTTTTGATTACAGCAAGGGAGGGGTGGAAATGGGAGCAGGGAAACCTCAACGATTCTATGGGCCAGAAACAACAATGCCCAGCTAGGCCCCTATGTTTGGGTGATGACCTGCGGGGTGAAGTCTGCTTGACAGTCCACCCAGGTTTAGTGGTTGGCCAGGCTATAAGGGAGGGCAACCCCTTGGACTCCTTAGATTTTTATACTCCTTGCCAAGAGTGTTACTCCTATGAAGGCTGTTCCGAAGTCCCAGACAATAGCAGGGAGGGTTGTGGATATGGTCCTGGTGAGCCCTCTTGTAGCATAACCATTTCTAAGGCAGGGAGGGTCGAGTCTGGTGCCTAGACAAGTGGGAGAGGCCAATGTTCCCAGATTTAATTGATGATTTGTACAAGGTGGTGGGTACTTCGTTAACAGATTTGAACAAAGTCATTACACCTGATCGTAAAGTCTCCCATCCTATAAGGGTTGCCAAGACTCATGCACTGCAGGTTCCCAAATTAAAGGACATATTTTATATAGAAGCATGTTCTAGGGGCCCTGGGAAGAACACATCTTTATGGTTTAATAAACAGTGTAGAGTTGCCAAATTATCCTAAATAGAGACATTAAAAACCAAAGATAGCAATTTAATCTGAACTGAGAGAGCTGTTTATAAAAATGCCAACAGCTCTGCAAAAAGAGTAGGAACTAGCAAAATAGGATTCCCTTCTTCGTGCCGTCAAGTACAAGTACTCTAAGGCTTTCCGGAGCATAGTCACCCATTGGAACTGTGAGGTTAGAGCTAGCATAGAGAACAATATTTCAGCTGCTGTGAGGAATTAGCACTATCAGTCCCTGTATGGTACCCTAGAGGGCCATGGTGAACACACAGCCGATATTATTGGTAAGGGTATGCTTTGCAGGGAGTCGTTTTCCTATGGTCAAAGGGGCTACCCCGCGATAACCCTGGCGGAAGTGCTTAAGGCCATCAGTAGGATCGCCCCTTGTAAGGCACACGGCATCGTCAAAATACCAGGCATCTTTTATCTTTCTGAACCTGAAATCTGGGGCCCATACTTGTGGGTCATCTTTAATGCTATTTTGGAGGGGATGCCCATCCCAAATTCTTGGGCAGGGGCGGAAATTATCCCCATTTATAAGAAGGGTTCCCCATTGTTCCCTAGTAACTACAGACCTATTAGTCTGATAGATATGATGCAAAAAGTATTTTCCCGAGTGATACTAGAAAGATTACAGGATTGGATGGAGGAAAATAAGGTTCTTAGCCCATTCCAAGCAGCTTTTAGGCAGTGTACATCAGGTTTTCAGATTGCAACTCTTATATTGGTAAGCTGTTATTTTTGAGGGAGGCAGCCTTTATTTCATATTGTAGATTTAAAGTTAGCTTTTTACTTAGTTCTGGGGCATCAACTTTGGCGCGTTATGGTGATATGGCGGTCCCTTCTTACCTGTGCCATATAAGAACAAGCATTGGCATAGCCAATAGGTCTCGCCTTTGGGACCTTATAAGTGTTTAGTTATCCAGCACAATATCCTTAGTGCAACAACATCAACTGTTGCCTGGCTAAACACTTATAAGGTCCCAAAGGCGAGACCTATTGACTATGCCAATGCTTGTTCTGTATACTTCAGTTCAACACCTTAAGTGGGACGGGTATTCCCAGACGTGGGTCCCTTACACACTGCGCCACTGCAGCCAAGTTATACCCAAATGATAAGCTCTAGCATTGGCAAAACCGGACTTGCGTTGCTTGTGTTCCGGTTCAGGCAGAACCTTGCCTGGCAGTTCGAGATGGGCTGTTCCCACTGGAGTAGGGTCCAGAATGTTCTGCAAATGTCTGGGTCCAAGCTGAGGTGGCATGGTGTGCAAAATAACAGGGATGTGGCCCCAAGTAATTTACCAGTGGCTGAGATTAATTCAAGCATTCCATCCATCAGTTTTTTCTATTCTTCGGATCTTGTTCAGCGTCATGTAGCCTATACCATCTTCCGTGTGCCACCTATTGTACACAAGTATTTATAGTATCTCATTACAGCGCCATGGACAACACCTCTGACAGCCGAGTCATGACAGTGCTGATCCAATATAGCTTCTTTTTCTGAATTCTGGGACCTGTAGTCTTGTTTATGCCATTATAAAACAGGCCTACAAGTCGCAGAATTCGAAGAAAAAAGTTTGGCCTAGACCAGCATTTCACAGTGGACCTGGGAAAATTGGCAGCTACGCCCTAACAACTGATGTAAGTTGCGCAAACTTCTGGGAATAAGGGAGAGGGCTAGGAGAGAAAAGCACTAGAAGTGGGGAAAAGTGGTATTAGGAATGAGGGAGGTCAGAGTTGGGCCCACAAGAGGTGGGTCGCGAGGCCCCAGAACGCTCTTCTCAGAGCAGCGGGGGATGGAGGGGGGTAGGGGAGAGGTCAAGGACTGCATCCAGGGTGAACCAAGGAGGGAGGGTCAGTGAGGAGAAGGAGAGTGAGGAGGTTACATTCCTCCTGGCAAGTAGGAGTGAGAGCCTCAGCGCCTGAAGGAGTGAGAGAGAGTGCTAGGGGTGAGTCAGAGTGAGGAGCGAGGGAGAGCTCGAGCTGGGCCGACACACATGGAAACTATAACGTATCATTCAAAATCAACTAATAAAAAGCAGCAGAGTACGCCAGGATGTGGGGGCCTCTGCTCCACTCAGTGTGTTGGGTGGGCTTCAGTTCCCATGGAAACCGGTCAATAAAAGTTTGGCTCCAGGCGCTCAGAAGAGAAGAACTTCAAAACTCTATTTTAAGAAGAATGTTCTTATGTGCTGCAAAAGGATTATTCAACCTCACAACAAAACTTTATTAAGGAGGTTAAGTGCTGCAGTTTTATATAGCGCGAACTCGGCCCAAGGGATTGGAGCGCTTTATATAAGCAACAGTCGGATTCATTTTTTTAGGTCTCGGCCTGACGAAAGCAGCGCATGCGCTGCTCTCGTCATACGAGGGCTTCTTGGAATCGATACGATTCCAGAAGCTCGCTTTCTGCTTCGCCCGTGTTTTGCATTGGTGCGCGTCATTTTGCGTCACCAATTATGCAAAACCGGGTGTTCCGATTGTCCAGGAGGGTTTTTAGTCCCTCCTGGTTACCACCCTGTCTCCTTTTGGCCCCGCCCACCGGGATTGCATCTTTTACTGGCGGCGGGAGACAGTGTCTCCTAATTAGCCGCTACTCACTTTTTTGTTATCATTCGGCTTTGGCAAAGGCAGTTGCGTGTTTATTTTTGCATCACGCTGTCACTTAAAGTGAAAGCGCAATGCAATTATAAACACGCGGCTGCCTTTGCCAAAGCCGAGAGCTTGTTTATAAACAGTTATGCAAAAACACATGTGGAAATGTCGAAAATCATTTTAACGTGGTTTTATTTATTTATTTTTAAAACCCTGTTAACCACGTTTTAAACAGAAAAAATGATTCCTTTACCCATCTTTTAAACATGAACGCCATCTCTGGATGTTATACTTCCCGTGGGAGGATTTCCATGGTTCAATCCCATTCACACATTAGCTAAGAATGCAGAACTGGGGAGGTGGCGAGGGTTAGTCGAGAGGGCCAGAGAGGAATTCGTGAAACATGGAGTGAAGGGACCAAGTTTATTCTCTGACAACCGTACAAACGCTCTGTGCTGAAAACCACATTTCGTGCAAGCAGAGGCTGCCTTCCATTTCCCTCTCCCCCGCATCTGCTCTGCTTCCCCTGAGGCTCGCTGCGTAACCAACTTGAATGCCTCTGCAATGAAAGGCATGCTTGTCAGCTAAAGGGAGTTAAAACCCTCCAGCGAACGGAAAGAATAGAACATTTTCTGAAGGTAATGTAACGATTTCAGTTACATCCAACAGTGCTCGCCTCAGAAGCAAAAAGCACACCACCACGAAGGCATCCCTTAAAGACACGAAATTCCAATGGCAGCAGTACGTAATCAAAAATAATATGTTCGTGAAGCTCTCACAGTACTCAAGCATCGCTCCAAAGAAATGGGAAACATTTCTCCAGCGCGCCTGGCTCGCTCTAGTCACGTCACGCAACAGCGTTTCACATAAAGGAATGCAGGCTACCCGCTTCACGAATAACGGGTGGAACTGGTTGGAGGTGGCATACGTTGGACAGATCGTTTCATGTAAAGAGTGTATGCGAGGACTTGGCACGGGAAGTTGTTGCGGGAGCTGGTGATTAAGGAGCAGGAGAAAAGATGTTCTAATGTAAATGAGGTTGGACGGACACCAGTATTTGATAAGTTATTAAACAAGCATTGAAAATGCAATAGGTCTCGCCTTTGATTAAGTTAAAGCCATTTGCTTTGCTAATGGTATTGTATAGCAACGCAAATGGCTTTAACTTAATGAAAGGCGAGACCTTTTGCATTTTTAATGCTTGTTTTAACTTGGCATGGGGAGGAGGTTAAGTGATTTGCCCAGAATCATAGGATGTTGAAGTGACGCCGGGACTCAAACCTGCTTCCTCAATTCTAAGGCAGCTCTGGCTCTCACGCCACATCCTGTAGCAAGCAACAGGCAGTCTGTGTCCAAGTGGGTGCAGAGAGGAGTGAAGTCTGGCCATCAGGGGAAGCGCATTCAAGTGCAAGACGCCTGCGCCAATGGAGTTATACTGCCACTCACACAATATGGACACAAACATTTTTGATGATTCAAAACCATGAGTTATACATAGGTGATCAAGAGGGTCTGTGCATATGTAACACGAGCTGATGCTTTGCAAAACAAAGTGCCAACATCAATATTGTAAGAGACATCTCACCAGCACGTGCGCTGCACAATCAGCCCACTCGACCCTCACTCACTTTAAGCACTGACAGAGTAACCCACTTGCATCACGCCACGGAATGGGGCAAGCGCCTGAGGCCTCTGTACTACAAAGGTGCACACGCATGTTACTGTGTCACACTGTGGCAATAAAACCTAGATTTTCAAATGTGCACACAGACCGGAAGCACCTACTTCCTGCTAGTATGTAATGCATTACATCCGCTTAATTTATGCAAGTACAAATCCCCGCGAGTCTCTTCACACGAAGCCTGATGCCAAATATTAAATCGCGAGGTTTATGCAAGAGAGATGGAGGGTGGTTATCATAAGCTCACACGATGGTCCAGGACGTTAGACTCTTTCTGCCGCCACACCCGCCAGCCTTCATGCTTCGGAAGTCGGTAAACTCAGTGCCATTAAATTATGCAATAGTTGCATCTGTTGGTTACAGTGCTTAGAAATGTTTGAAGCGATACCAAAGGGGATGATGGATGGAGCGTTAGAGCAAATAAAACACTCACCCCCAGTCAACTGATCTGGGTTTAATCCATCATCATTCTTTAGCTCACTCCACCACCCCAGTTCAGACATGGCTATATGCAAATCAGTCTGACCCTGTGCCTCATGGGAATAGTCCAGCCCGAACTGCCAAGCCATGTCTTCCCTGGACCGGAAACAAGCATCCTGGGACCGGTTTCGGGTTGAAAACCCTCATCAGCCAGGCTATCTTGAATCCAGTGGCAAAGTGAGCAAGGCACCCACGTCTGGGCATACCCTACCAAATTAGGGCGAACAAAGCGATACCAAAGGGGATGATGGACGGAGCGTTAGAGCAAATCAAACACTCACCCCCAGTCAACTGATCTGGGTTTAATCCATCATCATTCTTTAGCTCCCTCCACCACCCCAGTTCAGACATGGCCATATGCAAATCAGTCTGACCCTGTGCCTCATGGGAACAGTCCAGCCCGAACTGCCAAGCCATGTCTTCCCTGGACCGGAAACAAGCATCCTGGGACCGGTTTCGGGTTCAAAACCCTCATTAGCCAGGCTATCTTGAATCCAGTGGCAAAGTGAGCAAGGGACCCACGTCTGGGCATACCCTGCCAACTTAGGGCGAACAAAGCTATACCAAAGGGGATGATGGACGGAGGGTTAGAGCAAATCAAACACTCACCCCCAGTCAACTGATCTGGGTTTAATCCATCATCATTCTTTAGCTCACTCCACCACCCCAGTTCAGACATGGCCATATGCAAATCAGTCTGACCCTGTGCCTCATGGGAACAGTCCAGCCCGAACTGCCAAGCCATGTCTTCCCTGGACCGGAAACAAGCATCCTGGGACCGGTTTCGGGTTCAAAACCCTCATCAGCCAGGCTATCTTGAATCCAGTGGCAAAGTGAGCAAGGGACCCACGTCTGGGCATACCCTGCCAACTTAGGGCGAACAAAGCGATACCAAAGGGGATGATGGACGGAGCGTTAGAGCAAATCAAACACTCACCCCCAGTCAACTGATCTGGGTTTAATCCATCATCATTCTTTAGCTCACTCCACCACCCCAGTTCAGACATGGCCATATGCAAATCAGTCTGACCCTGTGCCTCATGGGAACAGTCCAGCCCGAACTGCCAAGCCATGTCTTCCCTGGACCGGAAACAAGCATCCTGGGACCGGTTTCGGGTTCAAAACCCTCATCAGCCAGGCTATCTTGAATCCAGTGGCAAAGTGAGCAAGGGACCCACGTCTGGGCATACCCTGCCAACTTAGGGCGAACAAAGCGATACCAAAGGGGATGATGGACGGAGCGTTAGAGCAAATCAAACACTCACCCCCAGTCAACTGATCTGGGTTTAATCCATCATCATTCTTTAGCTCACTCCACCACCCCAGTTCAGACATGGCTATATGCAAATCAGTCTGACCCTGTGCCTCATGGGAATAGTCCAGCCCGAACTGCCAAGCCATGTCTTCCCTGGACCGGAAACAAGCATCCTGGGACCGGTTTCGGGTTCAAAACCCTCATCAGCCAGGCTATCTTGAATCCAGTGGCAAAGTGAGCAAGGCACCCACGTCTGGGCATACCCTACCAAATTAGGGCGAACAAAGCGATACCAAAGGGGATGATGGACGGAGCGTTAGAGCAAATCAAACACTCACCCCCAGTCAACTGATCTGGGTTTAATCCATCATCATTCTTTAGCTCCCTCCACCACCCCAGTTCAGACATGGCCATATGCAAATCAGTCTGACCCTGTGCCTCATGGGAACAGTCCAGCCCGAACTGCCAAGCCATGTCTTCCCTGGACCGGAAACAAGCATCCTGGGACCGGTTTCGGGTTCAAAACCCTCATTAGCCAGGCTATCTTGAATCCAGTGGCAAAGTGAGCAAGGGACCCACGTCTGGGCATACCCTGCCAACTTAGGGCGAACAAAGCGATACCAAAGGGGATGATGGACGGAGGGTTAGAGCAAATCAAACACTCACCCCCAGTCAACTGATCTGGGTTTAATCCATCATCATTCTTTAGCTCACTCCACCACCCCAGTTCAGACATGGCCATATGCAAATCAGTCTGACCCTGTGCCTCATGGGAACAGTCCAGCCCGAACTGCCAAGCCATGTCTTCCCTGGACCGGAAACAAGCATCCTGGGACCGGTTTCGGGTTCAAAACCCTCATCAGCCAGGCTATCTTGAATCCAGTGGCAAAGTGAGCAAGGGACCCACGTCTGGGCATACCCTGCCAACTTAGGGCGAACAAAGCGATACCAAAGGGGATGATGGACGGAGCGTTAGAGCAAATCAAACACTCACCCCCAGTCAACTGATCTGGGTTTAATCCATCATCATTCTTTAGCTCACTCCACCACCCCAGTTCAGACATGGCCATATGCAAATCAGTCTGACCTTGTGCCTCATGGGAACAGTCCAGCCCGAACTGCCAAGCCATGTCTTCCCTGGACCGGAAACAAGCATCCTGGGACCGGTTTCGGGTTCAAAACCCTCATCAGCCAGGCTATCTTGAATCCAGTGGCAAAGTGAGCAAGGGACCCACGTCTGGGCATACCCTGTCAACTTAGGGCGAACAAAGCGATACCAAAGGGGATGATGGACGGAGCGTTAGAGCAAATCAAACACTCACCCCCAGTCAACTGATCTGGGTTTAATCCATCATCATTCTTTAGCTCACTCCACCACCCCAGTTCAGACATGGCCATATGCAAATCAGTCTGACCCTGTGCCTCATGGGAACAGTCCAGCCCGAACTGCCAAGCCATGTCTTCCCTGGACAGGAAACAAGCATCCTGGGACCGGTTTCGGGTTCAAAACCCTCATCAGCCAGGCTATCTTGAATCCAGTGGCAAAGTGAGCAAGGGACCCACGTCTGGGCATACCCTGCCAACTTAGGGCGAACAAAGCGATACCAAAGGGGATGATGGACGGAGCGTTAGAGCAAATCAAACACTCACCCCCAGTCAACTGATCTGGGTTTAATCCATCATTCTTTAGCTCACTCCACCACCCCAGTTCAGACATGGCCATATGCAAATCAGTCTGACCCTGTGCCTCATGGGAACAGTCCAGCCCGAAATGCCAAGCCATGTCTTCCCTGGACCGGAAACAAGCATCCTGGGACCGGTTTCGGGTTCAAAACCATCATCAGCCAGGCTATCTTGAATCCAGTGGCAAAGTGAGCAAGGGACCCACGTCTGGGCATACCCTGCCAACTTAGGGCGAACAAAGCGATACCAAAGGGGATGATGGACGGAGCGTTAGAGCAAATCAAACACTCACCCCCAGTCAACTGATCTGGGTTTAATCCATCCTCATTCTTTAGCTCACTCCACCACCCCAGTTCAGACATGGCCATATGCAAATCAGTCTGACCCTGTGCCTCATGGGAACAGTCCAGCCCGAACTGCCAAGCCATGTCTTCCCTGGACCGGAAACGAGCATCCTGGGACCGGTTTCGGGTTCAAAACCCTCATCAGCCAGGCTATCTTGAATCCAGTGGCAAAGTGAGCAAGGGACCCACGTCAGGGCATACCCTGCCAACTTAGGGCGAACAAAGCGATACCAAAGGGGATGATGGACGGAGCGTTAGAGCAAATCAAACACTCACCCCCAGTCAACTGATCTGGGTTTAATCCATCATCATTCTTTAGCTCACTCCACCACCCCAGTTCAGACATGGCCATATGCAAATCAGTCTGACCCTGTGCCTCATGGGAACAGTCCAGCCCGAACTGCCAAGCCATGTCTTCCCTGGACCGGAAACAAGCATCCTGGGACCGGTTTTGGGTTCAAAACCCTCATCAGCCAGGCTATCTTGAATCCAGTGGCAAAGTGAGCAAGGGACCCACTTCTGGGCATACCCTGCCAACTTAGGGCGAACAAAGCGATACCAAAGGGGATGATGGACGGAGCGTTAGAGCAAATCAAACACTCACCCCCAGTCAACTGATCTGGGTTTAATCCATCATCATTCTTTAGCTCACTCCACCACCCCAGTTCAGACATGGCCATATGCAAATCAGTCTGACCCTGTGCCTCATGGGAACAGTCCAGCCCGAACTGCCAAGCCATGTCTTCCCTGGACCGGAAACAAGCATCCTGGGACCGGTTTCGGGTTCAAAACCCTCATCAGCCAGGCTATCTTGAATCCAGTGGCAAAGTGAGCAAGGGACCCACGTCTGGGCATACCCTGCCAACTTAGGGCGAACAAAGCGATACCAAAGGGGATGATGGACAGAGCGTTAGAGCAAATCAAACACTCACCCCCAGTCAACTGATCTGGGTTTAATCCATCATCATTCTTTATCTCACTCCACCACCCCAGTTCAGACATGGCCATATGCAAATCAGTCTGACCCTGTGCCTCATGGGAACAGTCCAGCCCGAACTGCCAAGCCATGTCTTCCCTGGACCGGAAACAAGCATCCTGGGACCGGTTTCGGGTTCAAAACCCTTATCAGCTTTGTGGGGCTGGCCTGAATCCAAGCACATGCACCTGAACGCGGCAC